>JAFVLL020040207.1:0-99655 GCA_021397915.2 Tor tambroides | reverse complement strand
AATGTCTGTATTGTCAAAAATGTACAGTAGTCAAAGGGATTTCAAATCAATTTATTAAATACAAAATAGAAAACATTCAATTCAGGTTAATACAGTAACATATAGCCAAAAATGTAAATGCACAAAAGTACAAAAAAAAAAAAAGAAAGCAAACAAAGCAATGTAAGATTGTGGGATTTCGTCATGTGAAAGTTGATGTGCACAAAAGTCCTATCTGTAGTACATCAATGTCCAAACACTGTCCATAGCTGAAGTTGGCTGATGAATAATGCAACTGAATAATCTAATAAAGCAAATGAATAATCTAACCTCTTGTAATGAAAACACACCACAGCTCTCAAACACCAGACTCTTCCTAACCAGGAACAGTCAAAAATAGTCCAGACTATGGTCTCACATCAAAAAGAACTTTAAATCCATATTCAAACTGGACCATGATGTGGTAACCTCACCAATAAAGAGTCCTTCTAAAATGCATACAAATACACGGTCTTAAACTCTTAGCATCAGTCCAAACATAGGCCATACATGCATGTAACATCTCTGCAAAAAATATCAACTCCTTACTTTAGACTGGGCTTGAAATGACACATTTCCCAACCAGGACACAGCACAATGTGCTCAGCAGGTGAGCCATGCTGGCTATTGCTGCTGCTTGCTATTGCTAACTCCCTCAGTCCCTCTACCACATGGCTTTACTTAAAGTCCGCGTGAACCGGAAGTTTGCGACCGTCTTTACTTCCGTATTGTGACGTACTTCCGAGAGAAACAGAATATTGAATGAGGAAAATAGAGGGCATGGCTTGTTTTTTCTACTGCGAATTGATTGGATGTAGTAAAGTAGGCGTTTCATTCAGAAATGAACACTGACAGTTGGAAGGGCATGGTTAAGGATGTCACGCTCATGCCCAAGCCGTCAAACTGATGTCATCAGAGAAGGCCCATCATTTTAGAGGGGAGGAGCATTTTCAGATTTTGATTAAAGATTATGAAGGCAAACAATTTTTTTTTTTGGATTGACTTGCATGGATGAATTGTTCACCACAAAAATAGCAATGTGCGCTAACAAAATAAATATAGTCAATTTTGATTTCACGCGGACTTTAAGGAAACCTAAAACACTCTAACACCCCTAGTGGTAAGGAAGAAAACTGCCCACAAAATTCTTATTAACAGGCTCGTGTCTGTTACACCTCAGATATGACTCGTAAGACCCACTTTCCTGCAGAGTTTAGCTCCAAATTTGATCAGACTCACCCACCTGTGATTTTCTAATGATCCTGAAGACATGCTTAGGTGTGTTTGATTAAGGTTAGAAGTTAGAACTAAACTCTGCAGGAAAGTGTATCTCGTGAGCCAGATTTGAGAATCCTTGGCCTATATGAAACGACAGGTTCTGAAAAGGTGTCTTTTGGTTTGAGCCATTCCAGTTCAATTGAGTGACTAAAGAATGGCCAGTCAATGTTAGTATTTTCCTAGTTGCATTACAGGGCTGCCTTCACAAAACTTGTGTGGGCCCAAAGGTACAAAAGTTGCTCTGGGCCTGAATGGGCTGGCCCATTATGGGATTAATGTGGGCTGTCCCATAGTGTAGGCTGCTCACAGAGAGCCTGCGGTGAGCCCAAAGCTGTGGGCCTCACCTGGGCAAGCCCGCACTAGGCCTGTTTAGGTTTGGTGTGGGCCGGCCCTAGCCCACTATGCCCACAAAAAGCCAGCATGGGCCCCGCAGGAGGATGTTTGCAGGGCGTCTTCCGCCATTTTGGAAAGTATCACAACGCATACGCATGCTTTACCCTAAGCGTAAACAACGCTGATTAAGGCGATTACGTTCATGCGCACCCCCACCCCCGAACATAAACAACGCTGATTATTTTGATTATGTTCTTGGGTACTCTCCAAAATGCCAGAAGGTCCAATATCACTTGTGAAGTGATCATTAAAGCAAACATGAGAGAGTTTCTCTATAAATTCTAAAATTCATGCGCATTTTCTATTCAACTTTCATGCTGATAATCTAGTTTGTAACTACTACGATGCAAAATAGAAGCATATATTTGCCACATGAAATATAGATAAATATTGTTTTATCGGGATATTCATTTTCAGATTTTTTAAGAATTAGGTTCGTTGTTGTCTTTCATCACATACTTACAAAAATATCAGCAGTATCAGAATTTGCAGCTGTGCTATTTTTTGAGACCACTAGATGGCAGGGCTGTAAAATTTAGAGTGACTCTTAGGGAAGACCCCAGTGTGCACCATGAGCTTAGAGTGACTTTGCTGTTTTTCCATGTAAATAAGTTTAATGTTTCCCATATGTGTTCATTTAGAAAGATCCATAACCAAAAAAAAAAAAAACAAGTATTCAATTTGTACTTAATTAGCTAAATGAAGACACAAAATGTGTGTGCGAAGAACAGTGTGAGCTGTGCAGTAGAATGTCTCATCAACAAATTAAATAAATAAATATCTAAATTCCGCACTCATTAGAAAATTCAAATTATGGACCCTCAAGAAGTGTTATGACATTATGTCTGTGATATCAAAAGCTCATTGGCTTTTGCTTGCTTCATCACCAATTGCAGCCTGCTGTTTCAGTTGTTGTATGCGTATGAATGAGTTCTCATGAGTTCTCATGGCATGTCAGTCACTGCTCTGCTGTTCTGTACTCCACCGGCTCTATCGTGGTCTAATTGTAATTATAATTTAGTTGTGAGCAAACAGTAGGCCAGATTTATGATTAAACTAGCCAGTTTGTGATTATAAGACCCATGAATATGAGGTCCTAAATGAATGAGTTTTTAAAGTGAGAACATCTAGACTAATGAAATATCTAAATTAAGATGGCATTTAAAATGATTAATTTAAACAGAATCTCAGCCTTTTGAGATCTAATTTGAATTAGAGTCTGATTAAGTTAATAATGGGGTTCAAATGTATTTGATTAGATTTGAATAATTTTAAAATATCTCTTCCAAAAGCACAAGATTTATGTGCAGGAAACCTTCACCCACTTGTAGGTGGTTGTTGTATGTAAACAAGAAATGCTGATATAAACCTTCTCTTGCAGATGTAGGAGCAAACCCAAATAAAGTTGAGAATTTGAACTTGTTTTCCTCTGAAAAGGTCAGAAGCCTCATTTCCTAGTTTATATTGTTAAATGTTATAGCTATGTAAATAAAGCTTATAGAATATACAGTAAATCCTCCTTACATATACAGTGGCCCTAAATATTAGGGTGTAGGCTATAAGCTACACTTAATGATGTATGACTGTTATTGCATGAAATACAAAATACAGTATTTTGTTTTAAAACTGACACACTCTTAAGCACATTTTCAAGCAAAAATAACCAATAATTAATAGTTTGCTTTTTACATAAGATTGCCTGTCAGCTTATGTGAGTCTTTCTCATCAATAACATGCAAAGAAATAAACTGTATTATTTAAATCAGTGTCAGTAACTGATGCTATGCCATGATCATGATCAAATGATCAGGCTGCACCCACAGAAAAAAAGTTCTTTAAAGATTGCACTGAACCACCAGGACAGTGGACCTGATCAAGCTTGCATTGCAGAAAAACATGACACTTAAAAGCATAGAGCCATCTAGTAGAGGGGGCTCTTGCATTCAAAATGGTTTTAGTAAGCAAATAAGCGGGCCTTTGGCCACACATGAGCCAGATTGCCTATCCCCAGAGGCAAAAGATGAGATAGAGAGAACCAAAGGGAGCAATGGGCTGTCTCGTTTGAAGTGAAACAGATCCACTTCTGACCTGCTGAACCTTCCGGTCTGAGGATGCAGCCTCCATTCTCTGGGCCTCAACTCATCCCTCAAGTGAAGATCTGCCCCCCAATTCAACTGACCTAGGATATGCACAGCCTTTAGCGACAGAAACTTATTTTGCACCCAAAAAAGCTATGTGCTAACCTCCAATGAGGCCAGAACACATTTCCCCTTGCCGGTGTATGCGTGAGACTACTGATATGTTGTCCGTCCTTAGAGCCTCTTTGACAGTCTTGAATGTCTGGAAGGAAATAGCTCAAAACTGGAAAAACTGCCATTATTTCACAGGCGATTTATGTGCCATGTGAGATGATCGCTCTTCCATACACCGTAGGCTGGGGGAACTTCATAAACAGTACCCCAACCTACTGATGTCGTAATCATCCCAAAACTCAAAAACTGTGATTGTTTCCAAGGTAAAGGGGTCAGACAGCATCTCTGCGTAACCTGATTTGTTCTGATTTAATCAAAGACGAATAGACTGGATACAAGCAGTAGACAACTGCTTTTGCACAGTGCATGAGTTCAGTTCCACATGTATGCATTATAACAATTTGAGTGCCACATTTCATCAGACTTTTTTGTGATCCTGTCACAATCTAGATGTACAACGTAAAAGGCTATTATTGAAGGATAGAGTAGCACAACTTATATTTCATCTAAAAACAAACCAACTAGGAATCATTGACTTTTTATTTAGTTGAGGCAATTCTAGAATATGAATCTTTGTGTCTACCTGAGCATATTTCTCACCAAGTGCAAGAGGGAGTTTCTTTTAAAAACAATAACTATGAATGTTTGTTAGTTATATGTTTATAGTATATGATGGCAGATTTGGGTGCATTATATTTTGAGATTTAACTGGATCTGAGAGCATCAAATGAGAGATATAAAGATATAAATGCCACTGATTAAAACCAAGTATAGCACTTATAATAAACATTAACATCTGGGGTGTATTCCAGAAAGCACGGTTAACCTACCGCCAGATAAACCCTGAACTCTCGGTTGATTAACCCCAAACCTTGCTTACTCGAGGTATGTGGTTCCAAAAACGCGTCTGAGAGTAAATTCATTCAACTCAGAGTATGTTTCTGGGTAAAACTCGAGACATTCTCAACAGAGCGACGAATCGACGAGTCACTATGGAAACGGACGCTAAGAAAAAGCGCGCCATGCTGTTTCTTTCTTCTTCTTTTGTTCAATGGTCGTTTACATACTTAGTGCATATCGCCACCTAATTGATGGTTGTTCAATCATTTTTTTCCCGTTAAATCTTTAATCCTTGAGAATATGACTTTATATTTTTTGTTTGATGCTAATTATATATTATGTCATATCAGATATGTATTTTTATTATAGAAAAACATTATAGAAATTTCCAATCCATGTGTGAGATAATATAAAATGTAATAAATATATATAATAAATTAAACATTACCTTGTCATAGTGTTTTATAATTTATTCAGATAACTGTTATATATGCCAATAAAATAAATATAACAACCGCCATATTAGAATAATATCTTAATAGAACCTTATTTATTACTTATATTAGCGCTTAATATCTATGTCTATCTATCTATCTATCTATCTATATATATATATATATATATATATATATATAATAGGCTATATTACAATATGTAATATTTTATATAATGTTGTGCACTATCCGTCACACCCACTGAAGGCTCGTCAGTAGATCATGAATGCACTGATAGTGCTGAAGTGAACTAACCCTGGAACATAACCTGCTCTGGAGCAGGTTATCTTCAGAGAGCAAGTTGCTATGGTTACTTACATACCCTGTGTCAGGGTTCTGTCGTGTGTGTCATGTGTTCCTGCCTCTTGTGTCCTTATTTGGTTTGTTTCCTGTTCTTGTTTCATGTGATTATTAGTTAAGTCTGTCCAGCTGTGTTTGTCTGATTATCCTGTGTATATTAGTTCAAGCCTGTTCAGTTTCGTGTTGTCTGGTCTACCAAGCATTCCCTGTGTTCCTGTGTCTGCCTTGCCTTATCCTGCCTTGTCTTGCCCTGATGTCGTTATTAAAGACTATGATTTGAGTTACGTCCTTGTCAGCGTGTTCCTGTGTCCTCCCTCGTGTGTGCACCGTGACACCCTGAAAGTAACCTCTGATTTTGGAACCGAAAGCTGAGGTTATCCACTCGCTTGTCCTCAAACATACCCGGGTATGTCACATAACCTGCTTTCTGGAATACACCCCTGGTACAGGGAGGACTGCTTAAAGGGATAGTTCACCCAAAAATGAAAATGAGCCGCAGGGTTTAATTTGGTTTTGTCTGAATTTTTTTTTTTTTTTTTTTTTTCTCTCTCAAAGCCGTGAGTCCCATTGACTGCCATTATATGACTGACAGACTGCAACGATTTGCGTTAAAATTCTTCGTTTGTGTTCTACTGTAGAAACAAACTCACCTACATCTTGGATGCCCTGGGGGTAAGCAGATAAACATCAAATTTTCATTTTTGGGTGAACTATCCGTTTAAACAGCAGCACTGCTTTCTAGGGTGAGAAGAGATCAGATAATCAGGCTATTTTAAAACAAACAGAGGTCAGAAATTCTGGGCAAACAAATGGCATACTACTAAACTCATGTAGAGTGGAAATTAAATACCATAGACGCTCAACCACGAGGGAACACACTGCGTTTACACCTCTTTGAACCTGCTTAAGGATCCCCTGGGAATCACTGCTCTCCATAAGCCTCTAAAAAAAAAATTAAAAAAAATCTAAAACTGCTTGTAATACCCAAAGTATACCACCTTCAAGGCATGTTTCCCAGTTACCATTCCTGACCCCAATATAAATAACAGTAAAAGCTCTGTTGTATTGCCAATGATATTAGTTTACTAAGTGCTCATTAGATGTCCAAACAGTGAGAATGTTTCTGCTCTGATGGAATGTTTGAGTGAATATATCTGTTTTGTAATCTGCTCACAGTGAAGTCCATGACCATCATGTTTGTGCCTGGCACTGTCAGTGGACCCAGACCACACAGGAAGCAGAAAGGAGCCGCTGCTGTTACAGTTTGGACTCCGTTTTGGGGTCCGTTTCCACAACAACAATGTACTAAAAACAGAAAAGTGTTTCCTTTGCATTTTTGAAGTTTTGCGTACAGAGAACAGCACTGTCAAAACCATCCCCATTCACAAGGAAATGCAAAAACGACAAAAAATGCTTTATTATGCATGCCAGGCCAGTAGTTGGCGACGTCCATTTGTAAAGAAGCACTACACGCATGCACACATGCTGTACCTATAGACTGAACATGTGATACGCATGCATATGACATCACGATAACGGCATCATTTTCAAAAAAAAAGTACTTGAGACACATTTTCAAAAGATTGCATTTTAAGGCAGCTAAAATGCTGTTGCTGTTTAAATAAACAGCCAAAATGCATCAAAAGTTTTTAATTGAACACTGTACTGTGCAAACACCCCCTTAGTTGTAAAGGATAATCCCAGTAAGACAATGCTGACTAAACTGTGCTTTTGATATTATTTTTAGCATAGGCAAACAGGCGCAGAATAACACTGTACCTTTGTGCTGTTTGATCTGCCCCACAGGAGTAAATGACTCTTTGGTCAGTCAGTTCACAGAATGAGGTCACTGTTGTTGTTCAAAGACCACATTTGGCTGCAACATAGTATAGAGCTCTTAAAAAGCACTGGTTGCACACACTAGAGATTTACACTCAAGTGAACTTTGATTCTGAACAATCAGGGTTACTTTAGGTAAAAATGTGTTAACCATAGGCATTTAAATGAACTTAAATTACTTGCTCTTATAAGGCTGTCAGCAATGTGAATTTTTTATTGTGCACTTTTAAATGGTTGAAATGTTGTCTTGCCATAAAAAAACATTTTTTATGGTTTGATTTTCAGCTAATTATAATAGCAACAGGCACTTTTTTCCAACTTCTGCACAGTTAAAGACTTTTGCAACGGCCTCTTCTTACACCATTTTGATAGATTGCAGATTTTACATAGTTAGATTGCAAATGGCAGTGACATGGAACATTGCTTATACAACTTTTTGTTTGGAAGACAGATTGTGTTGAGATGTAGCAACAATATAGAGATTTTTGCATAAAAAGAAAGAAATTGTGCTGATTATTTGACGCTGTTTTACAAGGAAATCTTGTACAATTCAAATTATTAAGCAATGTTACAAATAAAAATAATAGTACTCTTCCAAGATAAACAACAGATAAAACCATGCACCCAAACGCTAACAAACGACAAACGCACTGAACAGAATACCTACCTCTTCATAGCGATGGCAGATCTCTTCACCAAGTCTTAGAATTAGCAGGAACTGATCATGAACCTACAACCTTTGACACTATCACACCAGTGAGAAATAAAGAGACACAATGGATCATTTTCCCTCAAAACCATTCACCACCAAGTACAGGCAGTGACACTCAGGAGCAACACCACAGGCCAATAGAGCCATTGTTCTCTCTTCTCTTTGTATGTGTCTTTTATTGTGGTTTCCGACGTGATTCAGTCAGAGGGCTCTCATCTCATTTACATCCGTCAACTCTTTCAATGAATTTTTTGTTAATCACTTACCCTCATGTCGTTCCAAACCCGTAAAAGCTTTGTTCGTCTTTGGAATACAATTTAAGATATTTTGGATGAAAACCGGGAGGCTTGTGACTGTCCCATTGACTGCCAAACAATTAACACTGTCAAGGCACAGAAAAGTATGAACTTAAAAAAATCTAAACAAGTCTAAAGGTCACTGCACACTGAGTCCGAAATTTTTGCACGTTAAAAAATAAATACGACCTCATGTTGTGTCAATCACGTTTGCACACTGCCTCCAAAGCTTTCGTCCGTCAAAAAAAAATTCAGATCAGGTTCGATTTTCTGCGTTTTCGCATCCGTAGCATGCATTTTGATATGAAAGGATGGGGAATACAAAAAAACGGAAAAACGCATGCGAAAATTTCAGACTCTGTGTGCAATGACCTTAAATTGTTTTCATTTTTTCTAGATGTTAAAATATAGATCTGTCGCTCATGCAGTGGAGATACAGTACAAGACATCAAATCTAAATATAAGTGTTTCAGTGGCATTAGAAAGTCTCCTATCACAGCTGATCACTGCTGATCACCAGCATAAAGTGTGTTGTGCACACTGGAGCCAACGTGGGATGCTGGTTTTGCTTGTGCAATGAGCATTAAGGGCCCCAAAAGACACCGAAACCTTGAAAAAAAAGAATAAGTACACATTTAAATGTATTTACACACTAGAAGCTTTTATCCAAAGCGACAAATGAGGAATACAACTACAGCTCTGTTCAGAGCTTATTCTTGTAAGTGTCAATCAGGTTTATTCTTTTGTATTAATGACTGAGTCTCTTTGCCATTGTTCGGTAGCAGACCTACATGTCCTTATTGGGGATGATATTCCCTGTTATATTCCGGGGTCGCGTAGTGAGCCGTTTTGCAATTGGTGCGGTCTAGGAAGTCTTTGTTAGATGGGTTCAATTTCTATTTCCCTTCTCTTAGAGTCCAGAGTTTGCTGATCCCTGCACTGCCACATTAGGAAAATAATAAAGCCCATCTTTCACTGGTCTTTCACCAGAAAGCTGGTAAACCAGCTTCTAACTAAAAATTCCTGGGGGTTAATGCTGGATTTTTTTTTTTTTTTAATTACCAGGGAACATCCTGCCTACATAAACTGACCTGACACTTCCTTCCTGTTTAACATAAGCTTCATGCCTCCTAAATAAAACAAGATCTTATAATGTCTTCCACTCCCATAAAAGGCAGACAGAATCTAAACAAACATGTTAAACTGTCTGCCTTATAAAACCGATGTGCAATATACATCACTTGCAAACGAGTACTTTGAAATACAGATTTTGTCAATCTAATAATCTTTATAAAATTTTTAACAGAAGACAGAAAGTAAAGAAAATTTTACCTGTTAGAAGGCAAGCAGTCATACTTTTTGCTCCATAGATTTCTCGGGATAGGTAAAGTAAGTCTGGTTTTGTACAAACACACACCTTAAAATCTCGGTTACAAATCTTGTCACTATATCACTGTAATTTGACTGGGAATTAATCAGTTAGTTTTTAGTTTGTGGGGCAATTCACAAAAATATTTTAATTTAAATATCCAGCAGAGTTTGACACTTCACCCAAATCATTTACTGGCATATACAGTATTTTTAACTGTTTTATTATTTAAACTTTAAATATTATGCAATAAAACTCATTGGGGTATAAAACAATTTGAACTCCATTAACATCATGTTTCAAGAAAGTCATACATGTTTAGTAAACAATGAGATTGTGTAAATGATGTTGAACTGTGGAATTTTCATGTGAACTGCCCCTAAAATATGTACTCTAAAAAGCATAGCAAACTTTTCCTCTCTTGCAGAGTCATATTACCTTTAGAAGCAACAGTTAGATGCATATTCGTCATGTTGTCAATGATAATATTTGAATGATCATTTAGATGTATTTTCATTTGCTGAGGTATTTTATTCATTTTTGAGGAGATTTAAGCACATTTCAATCACCACACACAAATCACCACTTTGCAGACTGAGACATTGTATTAAAAATAATAAATCTGTTCATCTTCTAACTCGTACAGCTGAACAGCACATCAGATTCTTTATTTGCACCAGGAGTGTTTTTTTTTAAACATACAAAATAGCAAACCAAATGAAATTAAATTCACATTTTAACAAATTCCTGGAATGTTAGATGAAAAAATAGGGGGAGAAAATGTCCCACATGTATTTTCAGCACACCAATTTGAACTATTAGAAACCAATATACACTCTCAGAAATAAAGGTACAAAAGCTGTCACTGGGGCGGTACCTTTTCTAAAGGTACATGTTTGTACCTAAAGGGTCCATTTTGGTACCTTAAAGGTACATATTAGTACTGAAGTTTGAACGTAATAGGTCCAAAAGTGTACCTTTTGAAAAGGTACCGCCCCACTGACAGCTTTTATACCTTTCTTTCTGAGAGTGTACAAAACCACTGCTGGAGAAAACAAATGTATATAACTGTAAACATTAAATCTTAAAATATTACAGCTAAGATGTAGCTCTTGCTCATATGACAACTAGCCCCAATCTGTTTAACATTAATATAAGAACTTATATCTCTGACATATTGTGGAGTAAATCAAGTCAAGTCAAGTCAAGTTGAGCGTTATTGTCATTCCGCTACATGTGTGGACATGTAGTGGAACGAAATGTCGTGTCTCGCAGGAAATGAAGCAGACAGAGCTGATGTTTTATTTTACCACTATATACCACGATTTTCAGGCCTTCCAGGCTGAACCTTTATTATAGAGTTCCTTGGTGCAAAGGTCAAGACAATAAAGTTGACCCTATATGAGTCTTTTTTCTCCTGGTTCAGAAACACAATAAGGAGCAACAAAAAGACAAGGAGTTTAATATATTTATTTTATACATGATATATACCTCATATATCTTGTTTTTCTCTTAAATAGCACATAAGCAATCAGCACAATATGTTGATTTTTTTTTAAAAAAGGTAGATTTATAATGCACAAAATTACTCTTTTTATAAATATCTTGTACCTATGTATGCTGTATGACCTCTGTTTTTTGCACTGATTCAGTCTTTGGACAACAGAGTAAATGCAAGCTCACTGAACTATTGAAACATTCAGGTTGTGAGATAAGCAAAAAAAGATACTTCAGGATAATTTAGGACCCAGTAAATGTGAGCATGTCAGTTTTAAAGCCCGCTTTCATTAAAGAATATTGTTGAAGCTTCAGTGTTTAAGATCATAGAATAATATGAAAATGAAATCTTTTAAAATCTGAGCCTGTATCTAAACTGCATGTCTTTAGTTGGCTGCATGGAGCCAAAGCCCCATCGTCTGATATCAATACCTGGAATCTCTTCATTGGGATTTTTCAGCTCAAAGTCAAAGTAGGACAACATGAGAAAGACAAACTGCTTCAGTTCATTTGTGGCGAAGAATCTTCCCGGACACATAGTGGTTCCTGCTCCCCAAGGCATGTTGTAGTACTTGAGTTTCTTCCCACCTTTGTAGAAATCAGTCTTTTTGTTTCCATCTGGCGTGAGAAAACGGTCATACTTGAAGGTGTAGGGATCTGGGTAAACTTCTGGGTCCACCTGAACAGCTATGTAGGGGAAAATGGCCACTCTGTCGCCCTTACGGATCTTGTAGTCTTGCCCGCTGGCCATGTTGATGGTCATATCCTCCAAAACAGCTCTCGTAAGGACGGGGGCGGCTGTCAGACGGAGGGTCTCCTCGACTGCACTGTCTAGGATGGGAGTTTTGAGGAGCATATCCCTAGTCAGGTCAATCAGCGGCCCGCCTCGTTTTACCTCCTGCCCCGTTTCTCTGAGAATCTCCTCAACTTCTTTCTTCACGGCGTTCATTGCGTCGGGGTGCTTCATCAGGTACAAGAGCAGCCAGAACGCCGCAGGACCCGTGTTTCACAAGGCATCCCACAGAAGCAGAAACATGTATCGATCCTGCATGAACTCCTGCATGCCCTGTTCGTCTCTCACCTGTTGCTGGTCACTGACCCAGCCGCTGATGTTGTCTCTGGATCTCGTCTTCTGCACTGAAAGCGTGCTCCAGAACAGCCTTTTCAAACGCTCGGCCTCCATCTTCTCGCTGGGTCCCAGAACACCATAAGCCAGATTCGGGAATAACTGGTCATATTTTCTGAATTCCTTGAAAAGTTCGTCCGAATGCTGCCGGTCAATTTCCTTCGCCTTATCCAAAGTTCCTGTACTTTTGACCGATTCGTTCCCAAACAGAGCCAGATAGCCAGCGCGAAACACAATGTTGTAGCTGTACATAAAGAGTCCGGTTTCTTGCCATTGCTTGTCATCTCCTGATCCAACGCTATGGAGCATCAGATTTTGAAGATTGTACATCATGGCCTGAGTCATGATGACAAGACCGTCTCCCATGAGATGTTTGGTACTTGATGCTTGGAGAACCTTGTGTTCACCTTCCATGGAATGATAGCCGAATACTCTGGCAACCAGCATTTCTGCGAATTTATTAAAATCCAGCTTTGTTCTGGCCTCTTTGACCACAGAGCCAAAAGAGAGTGGATCTGTGATAAAATGGAAATAAAAGCCTCCCAGCTGGACTGTGAAAATATCTCCATGTTTTTCCTTCATTCTCTGCAGGAATTTGGCCGTGTCCTTCCTGAATTCCAGCACATGGCCAAACCAGGGAATAGGTCCCTTATCTAGAGGGGGCTCTCCAGCTCGTCTGCGGCGAAAAGACCCCAGAAGGTAGAGGGCACCTATGACAGAGATGAATAGAGCCAGTAGGATTTGGAGGAGGCTGCCCATGTTCCTCGTTTGGCATGCTGTTGCTTGAACTCTGCTCTGTTTTTAATTCCTCTTTCTTGGCAGCTGTGCTTATGTCCCGCCCCTGCTGTTATCAGGTGACTTCCTGCAGTGCAGGACTCTCAAGTTTCTTTACAATATTGTTTTTGTGTCTAGAGTTAGCATTTTTGTAATTAAATCCTTTTTATGTTTTTTTTTTGGGGGGGGGGGGCGTATTTAACAACATCAGACACTATTCAGATAATTTATCTAATCAGTTTTTAATAAACATTAAATCATTTAATTTCTAAAACTAATGCTATATTTACTAACAAATGGTCTGAGACCATTTCTCACAATTAACCATTTACTTATTAACATGCATATTACTAGCACGTTGGCTGTTTATTAGTACTTATAAAGCACATATTAATGACTTTTTCTGCATGAACATATTTTAGATTCCTTAATCCACCCCATGCCTAAATTTAACAACTATCTATACTAACTATTAATAAGCAGCAGAATAGAAGTTTATTGAGGCAAAAGTTGTAGTTAATAGTTAGTTAATAATGAGAATTGGTCCCCAAACTAAAGTGTGACCAAAATAGGATTTAAATCACAATTTGTAAGTACAAAAGATTAAGGAGCTTATTTAATAATTTAATACTAATTATTCACATATGGGTAGTTGTGAGGAAACAGAGAATTTAGTATATAATGTCTAGCTCCTACATAACAGTCTGCAGATAATGTGGTGATGTAGAAGGGAAAGGATCAAGGCTATTCTTATCACTGAGATAAGAGAGATCTGGTTGCAGTAGTTAGACATGACCTTGATGGTGCAATAAAGGTTACCTTGAATCATTGCCTGTTGCTAAATGCCTTCCAATAACTGCATTTACTTGACACAAAGCAGAGCAATAACGAATAAGCTGAATTAATCAGTACAGTTAATTGAAATCTGAATAGGAAGTCCTATTTAGATTTGAAATCCTATTTCTTTAAATATTGAATTTAATTATATTTTGGCAAATATTGAAGGTAATATATTAGCTGAATATCACTGATATGAACTATTCAGAATAAGTTCTCCCATAGCTTTAAACATGGTTGAGATTTTTTTTTTTTTTTTGCATTATAGTCACAGGCCTTTTAGACCATTTAGCCCTTTAGGCCTTTATTAAAAGTGACTTTTAATTTAGGAAAAGCTGTGGTCAGGTTCATTGAGTTAGATTACAAGGAGCTCTGTCTTCACAAGGCTGCAATGAAAGTGTTGCTCCTTTGTCCAGGCCAACTGGGACAGGCAAAATGCAAACTGAAATGATGTAGTTTTCAAGTTGGAACAACAGGTAAAGCTAAATACTGGATCATCTGTGTATGTAGAGAAGTTGTGAGTCTTCATGATTGAGCCTAGTTAGGTGGAGTATATTTCAAAACACTAAAACAGGTCATAAATTAATGCCTTATTTAGTAAGACTTTAGCTCCTTTGCATGATAGATCACGATGGGTGGAGGACCCTAGGTCATTTTTTTCCAGCCCAAAAGGTGCTTCATCCTACTTTGCTAATAAAATGTAAAACAAGTAAACAATATACTGTTGCCAGAATAAACCACTCAAAGTTCCTAGAAACAGCATAACTCTAGTTTGGTATCTGAATGTAAACACACAGTGACCTACCTTGGAAATACTTAAAGGGATAGTTCACCCAAAAAATGAAAATTCTGTCATAAATTACTAACTTTCATGTTGTTCCAAACCCACAAAACACTCATTCATCTTCAGAACACACATGAAGATATCTATAATGAAATCCGAGAGGTTCCTGTCCCCAGTGTTGGTTATGTATGAGATTCCCCCCTACTATGGAAAGCGCTTTGAGTACCCAGAAAAGTGCTATATAAATGTAAGGAATTATTATTAATTATTATTATTAACCAAGGAGTTATGTAATCAGATTACTTTTTTAAATAATTAAATATCTGAATTACTTTTTTAAATAAGTAATGCAAGTTACTTTGTTTTCCCATTAATTCACTCACTAACACCTCTCCTTGTCCCCGTGTTGAGAGAAATTAGGAGTGAGGTGCAGCAGCAGAGGCTCATCCCTCACCCTGAGGCTTATTCATTTCATTTTTGGTGTGAAAGGGCCTTTACAGTTGCCAAAAATATAACTTGTGGGTTTTTGTTATAAAAAAAAAAACCCCAGATAAGCAAGCCCCAAAATTAATGTAAAAGTAACATAATGCATTCCATAAAAAGTAACAAAGTAACACAATTAGTTACTTTTTTATGGAGTAACATTCCTTTTAAAAGTAACTTTCCTCGACACTACACAACTATTACTTTCAAGGCCCGGAAAGGTAAAGACATCATTGAAGTAGTCCATGTGACTCCAGTGGTTCAGCCTTAATTGGAATGCTTTTTGTGCAATGGAAATGCTTTTTGTGCACAGAAAAACAAAAACAACAACTTTATTCAACAGTTTCTTCACTTCTGCATCGATCTCTGACGTGTGTTCACGAAAGCACCGTGACTCATGTATGTTGTGTTGATGCGAGAGCAGACGTTTTCATGATACAGCCTGTCTCTGAAGTACTGCACTGTTTACAAGCAGAGGAAGAGGAATTGTGTATGCTAGCTTTGTTTATTAAATTCTGATGCTATTCATTTATGCTACTTAAGGTCTTGGTTGATTTTTTTTTTTTAACTTCCCCACGCAAGTTCCGCTCATTTTCAAGTTGGTCAAATGAAATCAGCGCATTGAGCAACAAAAACCTGCTTGGTTTGAAAGTGACTTCTTTGTGAGCAGTACAGGAAGCAATGGACCTTTTTTGCTTGCAAAAAAAAATTTCACTGTAGTTTCGTTGGTCCGTCACTGTTGGTCCGTCTGAATGATGGTCTGTCAGTCCAGTCAATAATCATCTGTCAGTCCTGAGCTCAAGCCATCTCTTTGCCTAGTTCACTGGAGAAACACTACTGATCCATCTGCCTAAAGGCTCTAAACCCACTGACTACGAGTGAGATTGACCTTGAACTTCTGTTATGACCAATGCCTGCTCTTGATCTCATCTCAGTCCATGTACTGGTGTGGACTCACTGCCCAGCTTTGACCTGTCAGAGAAAAGGCTTTATTTCACTTTTAACACATATTTTCCCATAGCTACCACCAGCGCAAATCCTCTTTGGCTGTAAAAAACTACTGTCAGGATTTACTAAAGATGCAGTGAAGCGTTAGCAATGAAAAGGCGTGGGCAGTTATTTTTGCAGCTGACCTAATTGCATATGCATTTGTAGGAGTTTCTCTTTCAGTCGCAATGTTTATGGGAGGAGAATTTAAAAAAAAAAAATCATGCCATGTGGTGTTGCGCAGTTGCAGACTACAAACTATGCCATTGGAAACATACCAATGTATACAGGATACACATGTATTGCGGTTTGACTTTAACATCCGTCCATTCTCCAAAGCCACTATTCTCTGTTGGGCGCAGGGATGCTGGAGCCTAACAGAGCAACTCGGGCGGCCACAGAGCTCACACACAGACACACTCACTCACACACACAATTTAATATCTCCAATTCACCTATGCCACATGTCTTTGAATTGTGGGGGAAACCCACAAAGACACAAGGAGAACAGAAACTTCACACAGAAAGTCCTCTTGACTAGAATTTGAACTGGTATCTTCAGAATACTTGATCATTTAAACTCTTTTCTTAGAACCCTTTTCTCTAAACCTCTGTAATTTTTGAGACTAAAACATTTGCTAAACAGTTGCAATTGTATAAATTTCACCTCCTCAAAAATGCATCCTTATCTGTGCATCTAGGCTAGAAATACTCTTTCAGACTTCTCCTTTCAGCTGTTGATAAGGGCCCTAGTGAATGTTACTTTAAGTCCTGATACAACACAGCTGATAAAAAAGGGTAACATTTGTTCATAGGTGGACTGCTGTCATAAACTGTAACCTCGCTTCTTTTGAGCTGGAGAGCGATCATTTAAATAGGCCTTGAACTTTGCATTATTGATGCAGGTTTTTTGCTTGTTTGTTTTTTGCTACGAGAGACAAGACCTTTAAACAACATATAAAGACTGAATTTGACTTTCCATTGTGAATTTCTGGGAAAAGACGAAAAAAGTTCAAATATAAAATAGCAGGTTCTTTCATTTGGAATTTGATGTCTACATTTTAAATGATCATTTATTAAAATAAATCCAGGTAAACACATAAAGACTGGGAAAAATTGGTTTAAAAAGTTTCAAAATGCCACTATACTGCATAACATAAGCAAACTGTACTGCATGATAAAGCAAAATAATACATATATGAAGCGGTTTTGGTAAAGTGGAATACATTATTGTTTCTTTTAATATAACATAAAAATATAATATTAATATAACATAAAATAACAAAATGTTTGTTATGCCTTAAGTTATGCCTTGTTGTTTTATTTAAATGTGTGCACATTGTGTGCTTCATTACCAAGAAAAATTCCTTGGCAGAAAATCCTTTCTGCTTCTGAATTTGATTATGATTCTGATATTAAAACATATCACATCTATCGAAACTTCACTGAAGCTCTTGAAGATAACATAAAAAAAGACTAAATATCCATTGAGCTTTGTGCTCCTAAATTCTAACATTCATTTTTAATCTGAAATGTGAAGAGTCAAGGCTACCGTTATCTTGATGATAAGAATGTTGGGGAAAGACTACTGGGTGAACTGATTCAGCATATCTCAGAATATCTCAGAACTGTTGAAAGCAGTGTCAATTCATGAGCATTTTAGTTTGACAGTATATACAGTATTTTTTCTCCTTTTTGGACACCTCACAGGGTCAAAGAAATTCAGAGACATGAGCATGATTTTGTCTTTGGTAGATCAGCCATTGCTTGTGGAAAGAACTTCAACAAATTTTATTGAGAACTTCAACAAATTTTATTGAGAACATTATGTATTGGCATATAAAACCAAGCTAGCATAAAATGTACAGTGTCCATGTTGATATCTGTCTTATTTACAATTATTTACAATAAAATATATTTTATATTTAAATATATATATTGTGGCGGGAGGAGCAAACGACAGACACAGTGGGTGTGGCGTCAGGCCTCGGAGAGGCTTTTATTCAACAAAAATAATAAAAATAGTGTCCAAAGGGGGTAAAAGTGTCCAAAAGAAACAGGGGGTCTGGTGTCCTCGTCGTGCAGCGAGGTTCGTGAAGGAGGGCAGTGTTCAAGGAGGAAGGGTCCAAGGAAGGGGCGGAGTCCGGCGGCCGCACGCGCTCCCCTCTCCAGTGGCGGTGCGCATGGGGCGGCGGCTTCCTTCAGCGGCTTCGCTCTCCGGTGGCCCGCTGCACGGTTGAGGGGATTCCACGGCCCGGCATCCTGGCCCGTCAGCCGTCACGGGTGCGATCCTCACCGGCTCACGGGGTTAGCGGCTCGCAGCTTCGGCGGCACGGGGTTCCCTCGACGCTCCCTTCCTGGACCCACGAGGACACCAGTGTGCATGCACGGGGGAAGAGATCGGTCTCTCGAGGAGAGGCGCTCTCGGCATATAAACGGCGGCGGTGATGAGGCCCTATTCAATTCAGGTGTGCCTCATCACACGCCGCCAAACCGGGCTAGTTTCAGCGCCCCTCCTCTCTCACACGCCCACTCCCGTCGGGAGCCTGGTGAAGGGCGGCGAATAAGAGACTGGGTGGTGATGATATGAAAGGGGGGGAGGCAGCCGACTCGTCACAATATATATATATACTGTAATAGTAATACATACTAGAGTAAGCAAGAAGAAACCATAGTGAGTAACAGCATTGTTGGTATAACTGTTAAACTGCGATAAACAAAATAAAGCTTTTACATTGGCTCAGGTAAGAAATTATTAGGTCGTTCAGCAATAATGCTCAGGTCATGAGCTTGATATCGCTGAACCGCCGTCAACTCTATAGCTCCGCCCTGACTTGACATGACAGATGAACTGTTGGATTCCTCAAGCAGATACTCTCTTGGAGTTTTGCAGGCATTTCTGAGTCGTTGCCAGACTTTTTTGTTTAAAAAGATGTACAAAATGGGATTGATGAAAGCATGCATGAAAGCAATACATTCTGTTACATGAATGGCAACCTCAAAGTGTATGTTAGTGGTGCATGCATAAAAAATGTGAAGGTCTTGCAAAGCATGCAGGAAAATGACCACACTGTAGGGGAACCAGAGGAGAAAAAACATGACGGTGAATCCAGCTTCCTGTCTAAACACCTTGAACGTGCTCCTCACCTCAGCAGCACAAGGTAATCTGATGGAACAAAATAGGAGCACTAGAAACGGTATGACGAACCCAAGTACGTTCATCTGAAATCTTGTGTAGATTTTCCATCCGACTTTATCGTTGAAGTGATAAGTGCAAATGTACTGGTCATGGAACTTTTGAGTCTCAACGAAGCTGACATGAACAGCAGCACCCAAAACTGAGAAAAACCACACCAAAATGCACACGATAGTATTCCTCTTTGGACTGTTGAAGATGCTGGTGGAAGAAACAATGCATGCAATGTCCATGAATCTCTGCAAGCTCTGACTAGCAACAAACAGGTTGCTGCTATACAAACTCACCATGTAAACCAATGAGATTGCCTTACAGCTTTGATCACCAAAGATCCACTCGCTGCTGGCATACACTGCCCAGAAGGGAAGGCTCAGTGTGAAAAGAATATCCGATATGACCATGTGCAGAGGCAACACCTTCCTCAGAGTTTTGTATTTGATGAACAATGTTAGAAGGGTCAAATTGGCAATAATGCTCAATGCACAGGTAATGGAGTAGAACACGGGTAGAAACACATGGCTGAATTCCTTTACATGTGTCTTCTTGCAGAGCCCAAATTCCTCAAGTCCTTCTGCGTTATAATAGTCCTCATAGCTGTTGTCCTCTGGGTTTAAAACATCCATGGTTTGGAATCAGCTCCGAGTCTTTGTTGCAGATTTTTGTCACTGAGAGAGAATCAGTTTCCTTTTACTTAAGAATGCATTTCCCCATCAGTATGGCACTCCAGGACACTTGCCCTTAAGCTTTTTCATTTCATTCTTCTGGAAAATCACAGTCTCCAAGAAACAAAACAAAGCCTGGAAAATATTAGCAAGCAGTGAACACCCCTCAACTTCTGATTCTAAGGCATTAAATCAGGGGAGGCTGCTGCGTAAAAGCAATTTTTTAGAGTAGACCTATCTCAACAGTTAGAGAGGAAATATGCTTTGCTGAGGATTGGGAGGAGCAGGAAAACAACACATCACTCTGCCTCACACACACACTTTAAATGCACTAGTCGTTTTGTTTTTCTGATGTGTTTATTTACTACTAATACATTCTGAAAATGAGAGAAATAGCTTGCTTTCTTCCAACTGGCTTTTTACCAATAAAATACTGTTCATGATGGCATCATCCTTAAAGAAAACTAATTTTAGGAATATTGTTAAAGAAATAAAGAAAGAAAGAAAGAAAGAAAGAAAGAAAGAGAGAAATTGTTCATGCTGCGTTAAGATCTTAGGTTTAGTCAGCTTGTAATATGAAGTTGTACCTAGTAACAACTTGGATATTTATTTTGATTTATTTAAAATGTAGCCTATTGAAATTTTTACAGTTTTTACATTGAAGACATTTTTAACAGTGAAAATTTGCAGTTGGAAACCATTTTATTTTTCTGTTCGAAATTGAAATTAATGCTTGGTAATAGGCTTATCATTTCTAAGATGCGAGAAAATAACGCTTATTCTGAATATATAGAGAATCCAGCTTGATTCTGTAATAACAAGCAGACATGGAGAAAAATGCAGACAGATGGTAGTGTCTCTAAACCAGCGGTTCTCAATTCCAGTCCTCTGAAGCGATAAGAGAAACATACGAAATATGCAGAGCGAGGGGGCACGAGGACTGGAATTGAGAACCGCTGCTCTAAACAGAGACGTCCCTGGGGTTTCTGGCCCCCCTGAACAGCATACTAACTCAGGCCCCCTCGGTAGAAACTGTATTCCAGGGGGTTGTTTGTGTCGGGCCCTCTCTCTGATCAGGGCCCTTGGAACTGTCTTAATCTTCCCCCCTGTTATGCTACCCCTGGCTCTAAATGCAGAAGGTTTAATAAAAGAAAGAACAAAACCAGAAACTGGGAAACAGGTGTAACTGGAGGCGGAATAATTCATTATGGCTGCCACTACCCAGAATATAACCTTTCTTCCCCAATGGTAAGTTTCCAACTGAATGAAAAGTGACAAGCAAAGGCAGATTTCCACAAAAAAACAAACAAAAAAAAAATCACAACTTTATTTTTCTACATTCACTATTAAAACACTGAGCTCAACATCAATATAAAACCATTCCCCCCTTATTCACAATTGACTTCACCAGCGCGAACACCTGGCAACAATGTTTAGGGTGGCCAAGATACCTTACATATAGGGCCCACAATACCGAACTACAATGGTGTGCACTATACCTCAAAACAAAATAGCCTACCAAGAGGCTCTGTTAATGGGCCAATGACCTGACCACTGTTGCACCATCATACACAAAATATCAACCATGTATAACAGTAATCAGTATATTTTAAATTATAACATACAACACCAAAACTACAATAATAATAATAATAATAATAAAAGAAAAACAGAAATAGCACCAAAGTTGTTGCTTGTTAGTTGTTGTTTTTTTCTTGGGTAACGGTTGTCTAACATCAAACACTGGATAAGGCACAATCAGAAACACACACAAAAAAAACCCCTGCAATAACAATAAACCAAATCACTCAAACAACCAAATAAGAAAAGAAAAGAAAAAAACACGCACCTTATTACCACCCCACAAGACACACGATTAAAAAAAAAACACACACAAAAAAAGGAATCATCCAATGAAATCAACCCCAAAATAAGCAATTTCTGGGTTCTGAAATGAGCAATACCAATTTGAAAAAGACAAGATGGTACGTAACCCAATACAATCACAAGATTAACAACAACCTAAATAATCAAAATATACATATATAATTAAAGAAAAATACAAAAAAAAAACACACACAAAAAAAAAACTTACATACAAATCAATACCCATTCACATACAACACTCACGCACACACACAATCAACCAACGACTCAACCAACAACCGCACCAGGTGCTGAAGCAGTTCGGGTAGGCTGTAGGCTACAAGGGCCCAAGCTTAGAGCGCATCCAGGACAACGATAAGTCCACCATCAACGAAGAGTACAAAGGTTTGAAGTCGAGAATACAGCAGGCGCACAAGTGGAAATACTGGAACTGGAACAGTTCCAGAATTGGAACAGCTGGAACTTAAGCCACAGCAAAGCAGCAGCTGGCAGACTCTGCAAAACAAACAGCAATGTCTCCTTGCTTCTCCTTGCTTATTGACACATATTAATGGGTAAATTAATTTATCAGAGGGAGAAATTCAACACACACACACACACACACAATGAAACTATGGAGTGTGTGGTGGCTGCTTCATCTAACAGTTTCTTAAAGGCTTAGTTCACCCAAAAATGAAAATTAGCCTGTTTTACTCACCCTCGAGGCATACTAGGTGTATGTGACTTTCTTCTTTCAGACGAATCCAATCGGAGTTATAT
Source organism: Tor tambroides (assembly GCA_021397915.2). NCBI lineage: Eukaryota > Metazoa > Chordata > Actinopteri > Cypriniformes > Cyprinidae > Tor > Tor tambroides. The sequence goes on along the minus strand of JAFVLL020040207.1, from coordinate 76,872 downwards.
TAAAAATTGTCCTGGCTATTCCAAGCCTTTGAATGGGGGTAAGTGGATGTTTTTTGTCAACAGTTCAGAAGGCATGAAATAAAGTGCGCGCATCTGTAATAAAACGTCCCTCACACAGCTCCAGGGGGTGAATAAAGGCCTCCTGTAGCGAATCCATGCATTCTTGTAAGATAAATATTACACTATTTGGTAACACTTTAGAATACTGTTCCGTCATTAATGAATAACTACACAAGAACACATGAGTAACGCAATATTAGCACTCTGGTAACTACTAGTAACTAACAAGAAACTCTGATTAATGAATTAGTAAGTAATAGTGCTTAGTTGAATGTGGTAGTTCACTATTAGCTAATCAGTAACTACTATTATTCATACCTCCCCAAGAACTACTGTATACAGGTTCATAATAACATGAATAATGCATAATGCAGAATTAATTCTAAAGTGAAGGTCATGGTAACCCACTAGTAATGACTCAAGTATTATCAAATTCTACAGAAGGAATTACTAATTATTTGGATCAGTATTCTAAAGTGAATAATATGATTAATTCTCTAGTAATGACTGAAATCATTGTAAGCTTTTGAGAGTTTTGTAAAGTATTGGATAGTAGTTATTCAGGTATTACTACATCCTTCTGAAGGAATTACTAATTTTTTCGATCAGTATTCTAAAGTGAAGATTGTGATAACTCCATTGTAAACTTTTGAGGTTTAGTAATTTATGGTTAGTAATTTATTTTGCTAGATTTGGTAATACTTAAATCGTTAGTGGGTTACCGTAATCTTCACTTTAAAATACTGATCCAAATAATTAGTAATTTCTTAAGAAGGATGTAGTAACACTTGAGTCATTACTATCCAAAACCTTACATATATCTCAAAAGCTTACAAGACGTCAGTCAATATTAGGGAGTTATGATGCTTTTCACTTTAGAATACTGATCCAAGTAGTTAGTAGTTCCTTTAGAAGAATTTGATAATTCTTGAGTCATTACTAGTGGGTTACCATGATCTTCAATTTAGAATTAATTATACATTATGCATAATTCACATTAATTATGAACCTGTATACAGTAGTTCTTAGTAACTCTCCAGGATATATACAAAAAAATAGTAGTTATTGATTAGCTAACAGTGAACTACCAGTTTCAACTGAGCGCTATTACTTACTCAATCAATAATCATAGTTTCTTGTTAGGTAATAGTGGTTACTACAATGTTAATAGTGCATTAGTGACTTGTTCCTGGGTAGTTATTCATTAACAAAGGATCAGTATTCTAAAGTGTTACCCACTATTTTTCTCACTTCCGCTGACTGTGGTACGTGGAAGCAGTCCAGGCGGATGACGTAGAACGTCAGCGTTACGTGATTAGTGACAAACACGGAGAGAGACCAAAACAAAACACCGGTCACGAATTAGAAGCACAAAATGAGGATTGTAAAGAAAAATGTCGGAGGATTTCGATATAAGCCAAGAGGAGACTGGTTTTCCTTTGCTAAAGTAAGGAAACTTTGTTTCTATTGCTTCTGCACATCTCAGAGGCGCGCACGACACCTACGTCATCGTATCACAGTCAGCGGAAGTGAGAAAAAAGTGTTTATCACGTTTGAAATATGGACATTTATCTTACAAAAACGCATGGATTCGCTACAGGAGGCCTTTATTCACCCCCTGGAGCTGTGTGAGGGACGTTTTATTACAGATGCGCACACTTTATTTCATGTCTTCTGAACTGTTGACAAAAAACATCCACTTACCCTCATTGAAAGGCTTGGAATATCCAGGACAATTTTTAATATAAATCCAATTGGATTCGTCTGAAAGAAGAAAAAGTCACATACACCTAGGCTGCCTCGAGGGTGAGTAAAACACAGGCTAATTTTCATTTTTAGGTGAACTAACCCTTTAAACTGGCTTTTGGCTTCTTTATTTATTACTGACCACCAGATGGCGCTATTTTCAACACTCTGGAAGCGTTCAGTCTTTTTCTGGAACTGTAAGGGGAATGCCTCAGAACTTTATGAAGCTGATTTCCACATTCCTAACACAAGGAAAAACACAGGATATATAAACACAAGAAAAATTGGCCTAATTAAACAGCAAAAACAAACAATAAACAGGAACCTCAAACTTCAACATGAAAGTCTAGAGATGACAGGGGATATGTAACAGTGAAATTAGCTACATTTTTACATTTGTGGGTTTACATTTTTTTCACTGAGTTCTATGTGCTTTGATGCAACATGTCATGGCATTTGTGTCCAGAGTAGAAATGTTAAGCCGCAGTTCAAATTGTTCATGATCGCTCATTCTGAAACACTTGGGAACCAACAGCAGTCTATCAAAAATCCCTGAAAAACTGAAAAAATGTCAACATCACGGCAGTACCCGTGCCTTCATCAGCAGACATGCCATCTAGTAAACAAACCTCGCTGAGAGGCCAGTTGCACTTAGGTGTAGAGTGCTGACTACAGGGATGAAGGAAAGGTAGCTTCCAGGGAGGTGGGCTGAAAAAATTACACAATATAGAGCGCCTTAGCTTTTGTGGCCACTATTTCAGGTTCCAGAAGTGTTTTTCCATTCATTTTCCCATAAGGATTTAAAAAAAAGGTCTTTATTAAAACATTATAAGCCATGTACCAAACCAACCAGCTATGAGGTAAAATTACATACTTTATCGCATTACATCACAAAATTAAATACTTTTCTTTGAAGTACAAAAGTACTCTACTTTCTAAAAAGGCCCATCATATATGTATTTATGTATATATGTATGTATGCACTGTATATATACATACTCGAATAATATATACATTAACAATAGTTGCTCACATACCACCATTTCAATTACATAGCATGGGATATTATAAATGTAATGTATAAGTAAATGTTACAATGTGAAATACAGTGTCGTGTTACAGTGTTACTATATAGGTGAGTCAAACCACGCAGACATACCTGTTTTTCACACTTCACTGAAACAGAACCAGGAAATATTTCAGTTTGTCAGCTGAGTGTCACTTAAGTATTGTCAAGCTGTCGTATGCGCGTCTCTGTTTGTATGTACATATACTAAAATGGCAGAAGCCAGTTTTTCTCAGGACCAGTTCAGCTGCTCAGTGTGTCTGGATCTCCTGAAGAATCCAGTGACCATTCCCTGTGGACACAGTTACTGTATGAGCTGTATTACAGACTGCTGGAAACAGAAGAGAGTCTACAGATGCCCTCAGTGCAGACACACCTTCACTTCAAGACCTGCTTTATGTAAGAATGTCATAATTGCTGAGATGGTGGAGAAACTGAAGACGACACACTTACAAACAGCTGAACCTGGAGATGTGGAGTGTGACGTCTGTACTGGGAAGAAATACAAAGCCATCAAGTCCTGTGTGGAGTGTCTGAACTCTTACTGTCAAAGTCATCTTGAACAACATGAGAATCTCTTTAAAGACAGGAGACACAATCTGATGGATCCCATTAGACGACTCCATGAGATGATCTGCCCAAAACACAACAAACAGCTGGAAATCTATTGTCGTACTGACCAGCAATTCATTTGTTTTCCGTGTTTGATTGACGAACATAAAAACCATGACACTGTAACAGCTGAAGCAGAAAGGTCAGAGAAACAGGTATGAACTGAAATTAGACTTTAATGTTCTAATATTTAATGCTAATCGTAAATGACACTGACACTAAAAATGACACTGAGCACCAGATCAACTGCAACAATGAGTAAAGACATTTTAAGATGATTTTACTCAAATCATAAATAAAACCACTAGTAATATAACTAGTTTATTCACTAGATTAATGGTTTATCACTTTTGACCAATAGGTGGCGTTGTTATAAAATCGATGTGGGGTGTTCAGTGTGAGGTGACAATGACACACAAAAGTTTGGTGTGACTATGTCAGAGTTACAGCCTCAGATGCAGTTTGGCATCATGTCAATAAATTCGATGATTCATTAAATGCAAACCGTTTCGTCTATCAACACAAAATCTGACATGAATTTAGTGAAAATCTGACCAACAGTCTAGTAGGAGTTTTGAAAAATTTTCATTATAATTTTGACCACAAGGTGGTGCTCCCCTGAAACTTTTTGATTATTTTCAGGGGATTGTACACATACCAAATATCATAAGGATATGCAAATGCATTCATAAAATACAGCATTTTACAAAATTCAAACTGACCAATGCCAATAATGGCCAACATGGGAACATTGGATATCATTTCACTTGCTATGTCTCGGTACATCGTAGCCATTTTTCACATCTCCCAACCACTTGGTGGAACTGTGCTAAAGCTATGCAGGTACTCTCAGGTCATGGTTATTATAACACACACAAAGTTTGGTCTCAATACACCAAAGCGTTGCGGAGATATAGTCTCACGACCATTTTTGCATGCTCTTCATCAAAAACGTTATAATATGAGAACCGTTTGACTAATCAACTCGATTCCTTTTTTTTTTTTTTTTTTTGTGGACATGGTCTGAAGATGATCTGATTTGATTTGCATGAAAATCTGAGCAACGGCTTAGGAGGAGTTAAAAAAATAGTTTTTCTTTTTCTTTCAAAAAATTCTAAATAATGGACAGAAATTTAATGACGAAAAATGTCTCAGAGTGCAGTTGAATCATCTTGAGCCAAGGAATCAGAGCAAATAATATTGTTTCTGCCCTTACGGTTCAAAAATAATTTGCATAAATGTGAGTGCAAGTTTGAGCTGTTGGTGGCGCTAGAGGGTTTGAGTTAGAGACTCCAAAATTGCTGTTTTTGTATAGTTGAGACTGTTCTCTCTCTGTGTGCCAAATTTTATATCGTTCCTGTAAGTGGTTCTTTTGGGCTGCCATATGCAAAATCCCATATCATTATTATGAAAGCATTAGAAATTTATTTACATACTGATTTGGTGTCTGAGATTATACAGCCATTTCGTTTTCCTACAGAGGCTTTTGGGAGAAACACAAAGAAAGTTCCAGCAGGGAATTCAGGAGAGACAGAATCAGCTCCAGGAGCTGAGAGACGCTGTGAAGTCTCATAAGGTGAGTTTGACTTTCATTCCCATTGAAGCTCACTGTGTCTTTCAGGCTGTGTGAGGCAGCAGTAAGTGCTGATTGTGATGTGTGTCTGACAGCGCTCTGCACAAGCAGCAGTGGACGACACTGAGAGGATCTTTACCCAGCTCACCCACTCCATTGAAAGAAGCCGCTCTCAGGTGGTACAGTTGATCAGAGCTCAGGAAGAGGCTGCAGTGAGTCGAGCTGAAGGACTCTTTTTGCGACTAGAACAGGAGATTGATGGTCTGATGAGTAGAAATGCTGAACTGGAGCAACTTTTACACACAGATGATCATGTCCATTTCCTGCAGGTAACAGAGATCTGAAACACAAAACAATGGTAGTGAGTCTTTTCGTTGTTCTAAGTAAACTTGGTCTCATTCACTAATAATTATGTGGACTATTTCATATTTTTAAGAGAAAAATTTCCACCTAAACACACTACTCCTGCAAATATAATTATCATCTTACTATGATTATGTGATTTTACATACTTGTGATTTTAGTTGTTCCTACATTAGAATTTAGAATTTTACATTTTAAATTATGAAATTTTTTGGTGAATCTATGACTGAATACTCTGAGACTTTGCGAAAGATCCAAGTGCAGCTTTAAATAAGAGTCACATAAGACAAAAGACTGAGAGCACCAGCACAGGGTTCTACAAAAGACAGATGTCAGCAAAACCCACACAGAAACACAGTGCAATATTACAGCACCCAATGATAAGTGAACATAGGGTATGAATAGGGAAACTAACAAGGCTAATGACATGCAGCTGGAAACAACGAGACCTGATGGGCCAGGCCCATGTGTGGTGAAAGGGGGCCTGGAGCCAGATGTAAACCAGGAAACCAGGGCGGAGTCGGCAGGGCAGAAAGCCAGGGTGGGCCTGGCAAAGCAGGAGCCCAGGGCGGAGATGGCAGAGCAGGAGAGCACCAGGGCGGAGCTGAAGACCACCACAGCAGAGCAGATGGGACCGAAGATCCCCATGGTAGAGCAGATGACCACCACAGCAGAGCAGACGGGACCAAAGATCCCAGACTGAGAGTTCAGGAATGGCTTCCTTGGCTGTGACAGGACAAATAGAGTTCAGGAACGGCCTCCTTGGCCGTGACAGGACAGGCAGAGAGTTCAGGATTGAAGTGGACGCCTGCCACCTCAGGAGGAACTGAAGTGGACTCCGGAGCGGACTCCTGGACTGGAATGAGCTCAGGAGTGAACTCATAAACTTGAGTGGGCTCAGAAGTGGATTCATGGACTAGAACGGGCTCTGGAGCAGACTGGAGCGGACTGGAGCAAACTCTGGAATGAACTCGTAGACTTGAGCGGGCTCAGGAGCGGATTCATAGACTGGAGCAAGCTCCGGAGTGAACGTAGAGATTTAAGCAGGCTCAGGAGCAGATTTGAAGACTGGAATGAACTCTGGAGCAGACTCAAAGGCTGGAGTGGGCTCAAGAGCGGACTCGAAGACAGGAGTGGGCTCTGGAGTGGACTCTGGGGGCTCCTGGACTGAAGCGGGCTCTGAAGTGGACTCTGAGGGCTCCCGGACTGGAGTGGTTCATGAGTGGGCTCTGAAGGCTCCTGGACTGGAGTGGTTCATGAGTGGACTCTGAAGGCTCCCGGACTAGAGCGGCTCTGGAGTGGACTCTGAAGGCTCCCGGACTGGAGCGGCTCTGGAGCGGAATCTGAGGGCTCCCGGACTGGAGTGGTTCATGAGTGGGCTCTGAAGGCTCCTGGACTGGAGTGGTTCATGAGTGGACTCTGAGGGCTCTTGGGCTGGTGAGGTTTCTGGATTGGATTCTGAGGCCTCCGGGGCTGGAGAAGGTTCCAGAGTGGACTCATGGAATGGAACAGGATCACCCCCAAGTGTCTTTGCAATGCCTGATTGTGTTCAATTGCAAGGTTCACGATGACTGGGAACACAGGAGTGGCATAATAGGTTCTGATGTGGCAGTCATAACAGCTGGAAGCTCAGATGTGGTAGCCATCTTATGAAGAGACTCTGGGCTGGTGACCAACTTACAAAGAGGCTCTAGAACAACCTCCTCTGAAGCGAACTCTGGAGCTACTTCCTCTGGAGTGGGCTCAGGATTGACAGGAGTGGACCTTGCTGCCCTCCTCCTTCTCGACCTTTGCTCAAGTGTGGGAATCGGTGAAGGGTCCTGGACTTGACTTGCCAAGGGAGGTGGGGATGGGACTTTCCCTCCTAGTGGAGCTGCAAGTACCTGGAGAAGTTCCGGAAACAATGAGACCTGATACAATGAGACCTGATAGACAGAGCAAAGGGTGATGGGAAACAAAGTCCACAAGCAATAGGCAATGATCTGGGTGGAGTGCCCTCTGGTGGCTGTCATGGGCACTCCAGCAGATGGCTGTTACAGAATCATGATGGTGAAAACATTCATACTCAGATTTCATGCATGAATTTGTGTGTACACATACATAGTGAATGTGATCCAGTATCTTTATTTTTTTCTGATATTTCTGTAGATGTTCCAGTACATCGCTGCACCTCCTGAATCTACAGATTTATGCACCATCACTGTCAGTTCTTTCATCCCTTTTCATGATGTAGCAAATTTTGTCTCTCAACTGAAGGAAAAACTAGAGGGTTTCTGTAAAGAAGAGGTAGAAAAGATCTTTGATAGAGGTAAAGTATCTGTAGCAGACATTCATTTACTCTCAAAAATAAGTCTGGCATCATGCAAGTACGTCATACTAAAATATATTATTTTTTACATGGAAATTGTACTAATTTTGTCTGTTTTCTATAGTAACATGCATTGATATGAACACCAATAAACCAATGAGGACCAGGGAACAGTTCCTTCAGTGTAAGGAATTATAAAGCACACACACACACACACACACACATACTGTACACATGCAAAAGGCACATTGTCCAAAGGTTTATATTTTAACAAGCTGCCAAACAGGAGCAAAGCATTCAAAATTTTAACATTTTAAATTCTGTTACTATTTACTCATCCTCATGTTGTTGCAAACCCATGTAACTTTTAATTTCTTCTGTAAAACTCAAAAGACCAACAGTATTAGGCAGAATTCTTTTTGAAAATAATGGGGTTTTGTAATTTATGAGTAAAATAAAGGTCTGTGGTAAATATAAACTTGCAATACTTGGATGTTTTGCTCTACAACACAAATTACACACACATTCACAAACAAACAAACATTAACCTAATTGTGTTTTATCTCGATTAGATTCCTGTCAGCTCACTCTGGATTCAAACACAATGAATCGATTCCTCCGCCTGTCTGAAGAGAACAGTGTGGCTACTTGCACCGACACACCCCAACATTATCCTGCTCATCCAGACAGATTTGATAGCTGTGTGCAGGTGTTGTGTAGAGAGAGTGTGTGTGGACGCTGTTATTGGGAGGTTGAGTGGAGCGGGAGAAAAAGTGTGTGTATATCAGTGTCATACAAGACCATCAGCAGGAAGCAATTGTTTGGATTTAATAATCAGTCCTGGAGTTTGTTCTGCTCTTCCTCCAGTTACGTATTCAGGCACAATAACATAAAAACTGAGCTCCCTGTGTCCTCCAGATCCTCTAGAATAGGAGTGTATGTTGATCACAGTGTAGGAATTCTGTCCTTCTACAGCATCTCTGACACAATGAGCCTCATCCACAGAATCCAGACTACATTCACTGAGCCTCTCTATCCTGGCTTTGGGTTTAGCAGTGGATCATCAGTGAAACTGTGTATATGAGGGATTCTGCACTTGTCTCCTTCACATACTGAGTAAAAATTGTGTATAGATATAAGAATGAAGAATGCCTTAGCTACTGAGTTTTGCTGGAAGACACAGGCTTGTACATAAAAATACGCTAGATACTAAGACCTTTTTATAATGTTAACACTAATATATTTTTGTGGTTACATTTATGTTCAGGCGATTCTGCTGTTACATTAATCTTATTCTAAACCCCCAGCAGTGGGCGCTCTCACTGTTTATATGAGTGGCAATTGTATTTGATAAAGCTGTTAAGATTTAGATTTTATACAATTTCCTTTTTTTTTTTCTTTTTTTGCTAAAGTCCACATTCCTCCCACATATATCACAGTGATTAGGCTCAATTTGGCATCACTTTGTGTTTACCTGATTAAAAATTCTTTGTGCCCTTGAAAAGAAGTTGCATCCATAATTAAAAGACAGTCACTGACATTCACAGAATTTGTCCAGTGTCATGAATTATTTTTTGTTTTGTTTAGTGCACCATATTTCTTTTTCATTTTCCAAAATAAAGCACAGTTCACAACTTTGTAAAGTCCTCAAAAACATTCCACTGCGTTAAAGAAAGTCTACTGAAGGAGAACGCCTTAAGTCATTTATGCTGTAGATAATACTAAACTGGAAAAAAAAGTCTAATGACACAGTTATTTCATATTATTGCACAATATAAGAATAATCTTGATTGAGTTTATTCAAGATCATGCATTGTGATTTTTACTTTTTTTATTATTTACATAATAAGAAGGGTAAAATATGCACATTAGATGTGTAATGTATGTCTTGTTGCATTTTATAAATTCTTGTGCTGCCACAGAGAATGATGGGAAATGTTTGGTCTCACAAATCATTCTCCTCATAAACCAGTTTCACAAGTTTGTTTATCCATAAAATCTTTGAAGTATTATGGTTACACATATTTGGCTTGCTGTCTGCTTAAGGAAGTGGCTTCAGCTTGAGTTCCGGTATCAATTACCCTTCAAAAGACTATTAATGCATAGTAGATGTTTATACAAGGCAAGATACATAAATGAAGGTGGAGCCGGGGAGTTGGAAGAATGGCAATTCAACTGACAGCAGAGAGTGAGAAGCAGCTGATTGCATACTTCAGTTATTTGAAAGATAATGTGCTTGCTGCTCCCAAACTGACCTTTGTTAAATGAGAGGCAAGCTTTACCATTTTTGTTAATATTCTTAATCAAATGCATAGGCCTGAAATTTGCTACAGTTAAAACATTACACATACAGGATTAATGTGTTTTGCCAAGTCCTTTCCTTCTGTGCCGTGTGAGCTCCAATCCTGCCTGGACCCTCGGGGTAGCTTATGTTGCCATTTTTAGTTTTAAAATTCAATTAAATGCCTTTCTGCATTCAGCAGTTGAGTCCTCTCCCTTTCCTGAACCCTGCATGTGACACAGCAATCTGGCCACTAGAGGACTCTTCCCACCTCCCATCTTTCAGTGATCAGATGACCCGGCTTGTCTCATGATGTCAGAGACTTTGCCTCTGACTTCTTTGCTGTGGTGGATGACCTGGACAACAGTGTTAACATTCACAGAGCTCCTAAGCCAGGGGTGTCCCATACTGCTCCCGAAGAGCCGAGTTCCTGGAAATTTTAGCTTCAACCAGCTCCAACACACTTTGCCTAGAAGTTTCAAGTGAGTCCAAAGACATTGATTAGCTGGTTCAGGTGTATTTAATTAAGGTTGGAGCTAAACTGCAGGACAGTGGCCTTACAGGAACAGGTTTGGACACCCCTGATCTTAGCCCTTGAGAGATAGGAAGGCTGGGGAAGCTCACTTTCTGGGACTTTATGGACTACATCCACCATTGTGGGGAATCTGAATCTCCACTATACACAGAGTTCTCCCAAATTGACTGTACTTACCTTCCACCTTCAGTCATCCCAGCCCTCGATGGACTGGGAACAGAGGAGGAAGAACAGTCCCATGTTTCATCTTGCTGCAGCCATCCCAGATATGGCCATGATCGCCCCTGCAGCTCCCCCTGAGGCAGCCGAGACTGTTGCAGGAGTGCTCCTTCTACTTTGCTATTTCTGGTGGTCCCAAGACTGGTGGTTCTTGAGTCTGGTGATCCCGGTAAGCTCGGCTTTGGTAGTCCCAGATGTCCCTTGTTCAGCAATCCCAGCCTTGACTACCCCGGGTGGTCTCGATTTAAGTGTTAATGCCAGTTTCTGCCTTCATGAGTCCTTGCCAGTCAAGTCATGAGCATATAGGCCACCCAAAACAGCCTGGTCACTCTGTCATGGTCATAAAGATTACTCCTGAGCCAACTTTTCTCCCTGTCATAGCTATGGAGGTCATCTCAGAACTGCCTGCTCTCCTTCCATTCAGTAGCATTATATTGTAGTAGCATCGTATACTGACATGGCTTATGTTTGTAGTCTAGACGAGGGTTTTAGTTTTTTACCCAGAAACTTTTTTTTTTCATAAATCCAAACCATTTGTGGACTTTGTACTAAAATAAAGGCAAGCCACACCTTATAAACACATGTTTTGCACACATTACCAAACACAGAACCAAGCATTATATTACTTATTAACTCATGAGGAAACTGAAACTTGTCAAGCTGTCCTATGTGTGTCTCTATTTGTGTGTACATACAGAGAAATGGCAGAAGCCAGTTTTTCTCAGGACCAGTTCAGCTGCTCAGTGTGTCTGGATCTCCTGAAGAATCCAGTGACCATTCCCTGTGGACACAGTTACTGTATGAGCTGTATTACAGACTGCTGGAAACAGAAGAGAGTCTACAGATGCCCTCAGTGCAGACACACCTTCACTTCAAGACCTGCTTTATGTAAGAATGTCATAATTGCTGAGATGGTGGAGAAACTGAAGACGACACACTTACAAACAGCTGAACCTGGAGATGTGGAGTGTGACGTCTGTACTGGGAAGAAATACAAAGCCGTCAAGTCCTGTGTGGAGTGTCTGAACTCTTACTGTCAAAGTCATCTTGAACAACATGAGAATCTCTTTAAAGACAGGAGACACAATCTGATGGATCCCATTAGACGACTCCATGAGATGATCTGCCCAAAACACAACAAACAGCTGGAAATCTATTGTCGTACTGACCAGCAATTCATTTGTTTTCCGTGTTTGATTGACGAACATAAAAACCATGACACTGTAACAGCTGAAGCAGAAAGGTCAGAGAAACAGGTATGAACTGAAATTAGACACTGATTTGCTAATGATAAATGCTAGTGGTAAGGTTACATAAATAATAATCCATTATCCAACATCACTGTTGTGAAAATTGACAAGTATTACAATTTACTTACATACTGATTTGGTGTTTGAGTTGTACAGCCTTTTTGTTTTCTTACAGAGGCTTTTGGGAGAAACACAAAGAAAATTTCAACAGGGAATTCAGGAGAGACAGAATCAGCTCCAGGAGCTGAGAGACGCTGTGAAGTCTCATAAGGTGAGTTTGACTTTCATTCCTGTTGAAGCTCACTGTGTCTTTCAGGCTGTGTGAGGCAGCAGTAAGTGCTGATTGTGATGTGTGTCTGACAGCGCTCTGCACGAGCAGCAGTGGACGACACTGAGAGTGTCTTTACTCAGCTCAGCCACTCCATTGAGAGAAGCCGCTCTCAGGTGATACAGTTGATCAGAGCTCAGGAAGAGGCTGCAGTGAGTCGAGCTGAAGGACTCTTGCTGCGACTAGAACAGGAGATTGATAATCTGAAGTGGAGAGATGCTGAGCTGGAGCAGCTTTTACAAACAGATGATCACGTCCATTTCCTGCAGGTAACAGAGATCTGAAACACAATACAGCGGTGGTAGTTAGTCATTTCTTAGTTTTAAAATTGTTCTCTTATTTTCTGTTTTTGACGGTTTTGTTTGTGTTTTCTGTAGATGTTCCAGTACATCGCTGCACCTCCTGAAGCTACAGACTCATGCAGCATCACTGTCCGTTCTCTTCTCGCTTTTCATGATGTGGCAAATTCAGTCACTCGAATGAAAGAAAAACTAGAGGGTTTCTGTAAAGAAATAGAAAGGATCTCTGACAGAGGTAAAGCATCTATAGCAGATACTCATTTTTGCTAATTCTTTTAGAAATGAATCTAATATATTTATCTAATATATATGTAAGAAAACATAATAAATTACACATTTTACATGGAAATTATAGTAATTGTATCTGTTTTTTTCCCATAGTAACATGCATTGAAACAACTCCCACTAATGAACCCAAGACTCGGGAACAGTTCCTTCAGTGTAAGGCATTAAAGCATACGCACACATGCACACGCACACGCACACACACACACACACACACACATATGCTGGTACACCTATCATTATGAGGACTTTCCATAGACATAATAAATTTTATAATGAGGTAATGATATTTTCTATCCTTTAACCTCAACCCCATCCCTAAATATAACCCTCACAGAACACTTTCTGCATATTTACATTTTAAATAAAAATTTGCTATGTATTTAGTCCTTTAAAATTATGAGGAATGTAATGTCTACCCAATGAACACACTGTAAAAAAAAAAAAAAGTTGCGAAAACTCAAAAATCTGCCGAATCTGGTTGCCTTAAACTTTTAAGTTTGCTCAACTTTTTTTTTTTAACAGTGCAGTCTCATGCACTTAGAAAGCAGTATCCATTCACAGTCACAAACTAACAGTAATGATTAATTGTGTTTTATCTCCATTAGATTCCTGCCAGCTCACTCTGGATTCAAACACAGTGAATCGTTTTCTCCATTTGTCTGAAGAAAACAGAGTAGCGAGTTATACCGACACACCCCAGCATTATTCTGCTCATCCAGACAGATTTGAAGATTGTGTGCAGGTGTTGTGTAGAGAGAGTGTGTGTGGACGCTGTTATTGGGAGGTTGAGTGGAGCGGGAGCGATGGTGTGTTTATAGCAGTGTCATATAAGAGCATCAGCAGGAAGGGGTTGTTTAATGAGTCTATATTTGGATGGAACAATAAGTCCTGTGGTTTGTACTGCTTTCCTTCTAGATATTCATTCATGCAAAATAACATAAAGACTAAAATCCCTGTGCCCTCCAGATCCTCTAGAATAGGAGTGTATGTGGATCACAGTGCAGGAATTCTGTCCTTCTACAGCGTCTCTGACACAATGAGCCTCATCCACAGAATCCAGACCACATTCACTGAGCCTCTCTATCCTGGGGTTGGGTTTGATGTTGGATCATCAGTGAAACTGTGTCATCTAACAATGTAGATGAGATATCGTTCATGTGTTAGATCGGGAGAAAAAATAACTTTTAGAGTCTTTTGTATATATAATTGAAATACAGGGTAAAATTGAGTATTATTAATTATGTATTTTCTGGATGACACAGAAATTAAAAATGTTTCTTTACTGATTTTCTTTACAGATACTAAGATAATATAATAAAATAAATACCTTTTAGCATATAAAGCATATAAACCTTAATCTAAACTTCCAGTAGGGAGCGCTGTATTCCCGTCTGTATGAACGATCTTACCGAGCCACCTAATTAATAATATATGTGACCCTGGACCACAAAACCAGACCAGTCATAAGGGTCGATTTTTTTTTAAATTGAGATTTATCCATCATCTGAAAGCTGAATAAATAAGCTTTCCATTGATGTATGGTTTGTTAGGATAGGACAATATTTGGCTGCGATACAACTATCCTATATGAAAAGCTGGAATCTGACGCTGCAAAAAATCTAAATATTGAGAAAATCACCTTTAAAGTTGTCCAAATGAAGTTCTTAGCAATGAATTTTACTGATCAAAAATTAAGTTTTGATATCTTAATATCTTAATGATTTTTGGCATAAAAGAAAAATCAATAATTTTGACCCATACGTGTATTGTTGGCTATTGCTACAAATATACCTGTGCTACTTATGACTGGTTTTGTGGTCCAGGGTCACACACACACACACACACACACACACACACATATATATATATATATATATATATATATATATATATGTGTGTGTGTGTGTGTGTGTGTGATAAACTTATAAACTCTATATATATATATATATATATATATATTAGTGCTGTCAAACAATTAATCGCGATTAATTGCATCCTAAATAAAAGTTTTTGTGTACATAATTTATGTGTGTGTACTGTGTATATTTATTATGTAGATATAAATACACACACATGCATGCATATATTTCAGAAAAATATGTCATGTTTATATATTAAATACATTTATATATCATATAAATTATATGAATAAATATATACATGTAAATACATGTGCATATTTTCAAAATACAACTCGAATTCTGGAAATGGTGGGACGTTTTTTAAATTTGAATAAAATGAAAACTAAAAGAATTTCAAATCACATGAGCCAATATTTTATTCACAATAGAACATAAATAACACAACAAATGTGTAATCTGAGAAATATTACAATTTTATGCACAAAATAAGCTCATTTCAAATTTTATGCCTGCTACAGGTCTCAAAATAGTTGGGACGGGGGCATGTTTACCATGGTGTAGCATTTCCTCTTCTTTTCAAAACAGTTTGATGACGTCTGGGAATCGAGGTTATGAGTTTCTGGAGTTTTGGTGTTAGAATTTGGTCCCATTCTTGCCTGATATAGGTTTCCAGCTGCTGAAGAGTTTGTGATCATCTTTAAACGAAAAATACGTCAAAGATGCTCCAAATGTTCTCTATAGGTGAAAGATCTGGACTGCAGGCAGGTCAATTCAGCACCCAGACTCTTCTACTACGAAGCCATACTGTTGTAATAGCTGCAGTATGTGGTTTTGCATTGTCCTGCTGAAATAGATGTCATCTGGAGGGGAGCATATGTTGCTCTAAAACCTTTATAAACCTTTCAGCATTCATAGTGCCTTCCAAAACATGCAAGCTGCCCATACCATATGCACTTATGCACCCCCATACCATCAGAGATGCTGGCTTTTGAACTGAACGCTGATAACACGCTGGAAGGTCTCCCTCCTCTTTAGCCCAGAGGACACGGCGTCCGTGATTTCCAACAAGAATGTCAAATTTAGACTCGTCTGACCATAGAACACTTTTGAAACAGTTTATTTTAATTGAGCCTTGGCCCACAGGACATGACGGCGCTTCTGGACCATGTTCACATATGGCTTGCTTTTTGCATGATAGAGCTTTAGTTGGCATCTGCAGATGGCACGGCGGATTGTGTTTACCGACAGTGGTTTCTGGAGGTATTCCTGGGCCCATTTAGTAATGTCAATGACAGAATCATGTCGATGAGTGATGCAGTGTCGTCAAAGGTCTTCGGCCTTGTCCCTTACGCACAGAGATTTCTCCAGTTTCTCTGAAACTTTTGATGATGTTATGCTCTGTAGACGATGAGATTTGTAAAGCCTTTGCAATTTGACGTTGAGGAGCGTTGTTTTCAAAGTGTTCCACAAACTTTTTACGTATTCTTGCACAGATTGGAGAGCCTCTGCCCAGCTTTACTTCTGTACCCTTTATTGCCCCTGTGCCAACTTTTTTGAGACCTGTAGCAGGCATCAAATTTGAAATGAGCTCATTTTGTGGATAAAAGTATAAAAATTTCTCTGTTTAAACATTTATGTTCTCTATGTTCTATTGTGAATAAAATATTGGCTCATGAGATTTGAAAGTCTTTTAGTTTCATTTTATTCAAATTTAAAATCGTCCCAACACGGAATTCGGGTTGTATGTACATATATATATATATATATATATATATATATATATGTGTGTGTGTGTGTGTGTGTGTCTCATGTACACACCATGTACTTATTATATTAATTACACTAACTGGGTAATAACTGAACCTACCCCTAAACCTAACCTTAACCCATGTAATTACCTTATATTACTCAGTAAAAGTACATTGTAAGCACACGTAAGTGCACGCCAACTGTAAAATAAAGCGCAACTCAGTGGCTTATGAACAGGACTGATTTTATTTGTAATTAAAGGCAATTAGAAAAAGCTATAAAAAGTAAGTAGCATGCCTAGCATATTAGTTGAGAAATAAAACAACAACAACAACACAAAACCACCAGAATTTGTCCACTCTCATGATTTTTTTTATTTATTTATTTTTTTAAATGCATCGTATTTGTTTTTCACATTTCCAAGTAAAGCTTAGTTCACAAATAAACAGTTTGTCAGTCTGTTGCTGGTCTATTATCGTTCTTGTTTGTTATTAAAGCAAGATGGGAATCAGGATTTGTTGATATGTGGATATTAACTAAACTGTTTCTTATTCAATTTCACTGTGATTTTAAAATGATTTAAAAGAAAATCGTTTGGCCATCTTTGGAATAATAACCGCAGTTTGTCCTTGTTTATTCCACGGAGCAGGATGTTTTGGGCAGGTTTACATACAGACTGGAAACAAATGGTACGTGACAGAACATACAGTCAGTGCTGGGGACGTCACGAGCTCCCAGCGGCAGTCAGTCAGCGCGAGAGCCAAACTGAAGAGAAATGCGCTGAAGAGAAAGACGAAGAAAGAAGAAACCGCTCATCTGCTCACAGAATTCGGTAAGTTATCACATATTCAAAAACTGTATTCAAATTTCCCGTGCGTGATACATATTGGGTCAAGTTTGAGTCAGCCAAATTAATTGAGTTTGGTTCATTCTTAGGCTACTGCTGTGGATTGACAGCTTGACTCTTATTTCTAAGCTTGGTTTACTAAAATTACGCAATATATTTACAAGCAATGAAGCTTGATAGCATATCATATGTCTAACTTAATCAGCATCATGTCTATCTGAAAACACTTACTGTAGCCTATAGATGCTCACAGGACCGAAAATTTGAAAAAATAAAGATTAATACAAGCTAACGCAAACTTTACTCAAATGTTTTTAATGTTGTTAAACTTGTATGCTTTCTCAATGAAATAATCTTAATGTGAGTGAAATAACGCACAGTTTATAAAACGCTCATGCGTTTAGGGGTCATGTGTCAAATTAAACCACACTGGGGGTCATAAAGTTGCCGTAGAAAATAAACAGTCTAAAATAAACTCAAAAGCGTAAATCGTCATCATATACTAGTAGTAGTACGCGACGCTGTTGTCAAAACCGAGAGTTTGCTGGACATAAATACTTCGCAGCTGTCATTAATATATGGGTGAGTTTTCAATAGGGAATGTCTTTTTTAATAATAGTAAAACAAATCATTCTAAGATGAGGAATAAATTTAGATTTTTTTTATTGTCTGTAATTGCTTTCCCTATTTTTAAGACTGTTGAAAGCTGTAAAACTAAAGAATCAGGTTGACAAATAGCTGACAAAAATGGACATGAATTTTTTTTTAACACCAAGATTTTAGGTCAAACTTCATATTCTCAAAATCAAAGGTTGATTATTAGCATCGACGGTTCCATAAAGAACCTTTAACATTCATTGAACATTCTCATCACAAAAAAGGGTCATTATAGTGGAAAAACATTCTTCGTCTTATTAAAATATTTTTCACACTAAGAAAAAAAAGATTCTTTTAAGAACTGCTCACACAGAAAGGTTATTTTGGGAAACTAAATGGTTCTTATGCTGCATTGCCACAAAAACTCCCTTCTTGGAGTGTATTTTGTTGTGACTGATCACCATTTCATAAAATAAAACTGACAATTGTTAATCACTTTTTAGATTTTTGTCCAATTAGCCTACTTCATGTATTTGCGCTATTTAATATGAGGCCATAAAACTAATTATAAGCAGAATGATTATTATAAAAGAATTAGTATATATTGTTTAAAATAGATTTGGATGAAATATATCAAATTACACCGGTACTGCTTTCACTTTTTGAAATGTTGTCTTGTTTGAGGTTTTGCAACACAACACTGATAATGGTCTTTCTATTAAATCCTTTATCACTAGATTCAGAATCATTTTGGATTGGATCCGGTTTTGAGTTTGATCTGACTGAGCGTCCTCTCTGTGACTGTCTCTGTTACTAGATAAAGTCATGAACTGAATTATATCTTATCAATAAAGATTTTAAAGTGTCATATTCAGTCAGTGATCCTCAGGGATCCTAGGTTGCATTCCTGGTGCAGCGCCTATAAACCAGTCTATCTTGACCACATTCCTATCTAAACTGGACATTCATCTGATGTCCTTCAAGGTCCCATGACCTGAAGGTTTAAAGGCAATGTTTTGGTCACATTCCTGTGTCCTCACGGCCTCGTTCTTTCCCACCCCCTGAACATTTCTGCTCAGTGGCCTTAGAGGTCACAGACACTTCGGAGCCTAAGTCAAAAGCCAGCTATGAGAAAGCTGGACTCCCAAACATGCATTTGGTAATGAAGCTGAAAGTACACCTCAGAAAAAAATGGCAAACTGTTTGCTGTTGGTGCTATCATGCAGTTGACTTTGGTCTTCTTTATGAAGTCAAGGTGATTAAAAATCCAATTTTTTGATGACCTATCTGAAAACTATGATGCAATACAATAAAATAAGTAACTTTTAGTGATGTCTGCATGAAACAACACGTGTAACCAAATGTGATATTTTAGAGTAAAAAAGATGTTCAGTAAGGAAAAATGAGATGTAAGATTTTGGCCATTGGGAATTAATTGATGAAGAGTGGTTCCTCTATCACAAGTGGTTGAAGGGTTGGCGGCAGTCAAAAAGCAAGTTATTACAGCTTAAAGAATGATTACATAGAATAGACAGAAGCTTTTTATAGTTCACAATCAGATCAGAGTGTGTAAAAATCTGCATGATATCAAAATTGATCTTTTTTCTTAATGCATACTTACTAGTGAACACTATATACACTTCTGGTCAAAGGTTTTGAATCAGATTTTTTATGTTTTTGAAAAAAGTCTCTTATTCTCACCTATTTATTTGGTCAAAACCACAATAAAACACTAATATTGTGAAGTATTGTTACAATTTAAAATAACTGATTTCTATATTAGTATGTTTAAATTTGTTTATTTAAATACATTTTCTTTATTTTTTTATTTTATTTATTTTAAATTGTAAATTGTATTTACATTTTTTATTTAAATTTAGTGATTTATTCCTGTGAAGCAAAGCTGAATATTGAGCATCAGTACTTCAGTCGTCAGTGTTACACGATCCTTCAGAAAAATATTTTTGTGGAAACCAAATTTTCATATGTTTGTATCACCTGACAGACTTTTCTTCTGACAAATAAATCTAGTACAGGCAACATGGAGAAAGCTATTGTTCATTTACATATACTACCGACATAAGTCACAATAGAAAGCTGGTTGAAGTTGTGTTCATGTCATTGCAAACCTGTAGGACTTTCTTTCTTCTTCTGTGTTCTGGAGAAGAAAAAGTCATACACATTCAAACATTATGGTGACTAGGCCATTTAAGAAAGCAAATGTTCACTTTAAGCATGATTGACTGCTATATAGGTTTTCATACTGAGGCCACATTCAGTCAAATTAATTTAAAAGCAACTTTACAAAAGATGTGCTCATTGTACCTGTTAAAGTGGTCAGTTTATTTCAAATTCATATGATTCATTCCCAAACAGCTTTATGAAGAATAGTCCTTTACAGTCCCCAGCATGCAAGCTACGCAGGCCTCTCTGAGGTGTTTCGGTCAGTTAAAGAAAAAAACCATGTGAGGAACCGAGGCTCCAGAGAGGTCAGGTTTTAATCAAGATGGCATTGGTTTGGTATTAAGTTATACACTCTCAATGCAATCAGACTTTAGTGGTAATTCAATCTGGTTCCTCCTGCTTCTAATTTACCACTCTGGGGTGATTAGAGAGCCAGACCAACTGGCTAAGCTGCCACTTTATCAGCACCAGCTTAGAGCTTATGAAAAAGTGTGAGTCCTTGTTTGATTGGCTGAAAAGACGAGGTTTGCTGGGTGGCCTTTCGGTGCTGGAGGCATGTGCAGTTGTGTCCCCTGGCGGAGCCTTTAGGTCAGGGGTCTTGGACGGTGACCATCTGGACCTTTAGGGGGTGGTTTCCTAAGATGCAGCCTTTGTTTGCCAAAAACAATTGGAAGTTAATCTGGAGGAGATAAGAATAGCCTCTGTTACATCGCTGCCATTGGCCAGTCTTCACGCAGTGTCTAAGGAGACATCTCTTTCAGCTTCTGTCTCTCTCATGAAAGAGGTTTTGACTGACTGGCTTCCCTTTTATTTAAAGGGATGGAGGAGATGTTACAAAAACAGTGCTGCTTTCCAGGAGTCAAGGTTCTGATTCAACTAATGTTTGGCAGCTGAGCTAGAAAATAATTAATTAACAAGTCTTGATATTTTTAGGCCCTTTGACAATACTTGATTATTTCTGACGATACTCTGTATCAGTATATATACTTTTACTCTGAAATTACTTTAAATGGTGTTTTTTCCCCCAAAAGGAAGCAAAAGTTACACCAAATTTAGGGCAGGGTCTTGGTTCTATCCAACATTTTTCATTGGACGGAGCCAGAAAGGTTGACATTTAACCAGAAGATCAAGTTTGACATTTTGGTTAAAAATTATGAGGTCAAAACAAATAAAAAAATGAAACGCCCACAAATGGATAATTTGTTCACAGTAAGATCAGTAACAAAAAATGAATGATTGATTTTCTAAATGCATGTCGACTTAATGCATAAAAGTATAATTCTAGTTAAAATAATCACAAATGATCATTTCCAAACCATTTTTCAATAAATGAACACACTGTAAAAAAAAAAAAAAAAAGAAAAAAAAGTTGAGCCAACTTAAAATTTTAAGGCAACCAGCTTCAGCAGATTTTTGAGTTCTCTCAACTAATTTCTCAAATTTTTGTTGTATAAACTTAAAACAACAAGTTGAGAAAACTCAAAAATCTGCTGAAGCTGGTTGCCTTAAAATTTTAAGTTGGCTCAACGTTTTTTTTTTACAGCACAAGGATTAATAATATTGGATATTTTTCCATTTTTATGCATCGTCATATTATCTATACACCCCTCATAAATACCTTGAATCAAGGTTTTGAATCAATTCACTAAAACTGAGTTGAACTGATTCTAATGAATCATTGTGAATATGTTGTAGATATTCAAAACACTATTAAGTTCAGCACTAACTCAACTTCTAACTTCAAAACATCATGTAAAAATTGCTGAATATATCTTTTACATACAGCATTTGACAGTTGAATACTCTGCATAGAGTTGTCTTATTGTTCTTTAAGTTCTGAGTAAAAAGTTCTAGCAATCCAGCTTTTTTTCGCTTCCATTTGGCCCCTCAGCTTTTGAGACCGACACTGCTCTTCCTGAAGCCCATTTATCCCGAGTTTAAATTCAACATTTGGCTCACCCATGTTTCCAAAGGAGTGATTGAAAAGAGAGCCAAGGATTGTTTGCTGTTTGTTGGTTGCCAGTGAGTCCTTCACTCTAAAGCTCTTGTCCACGGTTATACATGAAACCCTTTGTCTCTGTGGGCCAGAAACCTGCAGGGAGGACACAAAGGTTCTGCTGAAAGCTGCTTGACATCTCCTACATAGATAACACAGCTCAATGTGACTTAGACACTTCATTGTTGATTGATTTCTTATTTTTAGTTTTCCTGTTACCACGGTAACTGTTTTACAAGTCCTTCTCCTTGGTGATCTTTCTTTCTTTCTTTCTTTCTTTCTTTCTTTCTTTCTTTCTTTCTTTCTTCCTTCCTCTCTTACATCCTTGGTCGTGTGTCATTACTCTAATATGTTTTGACATGGCCATGTGTGTGCTAAACTTCTTTCTGTCATAACAGAAGGGGGCTGGAAGAAAATCTAATATAAACTGTATTGGATATCAATAAAGTAAAGAGAGGCTGGCTTTCAGTATCCAGTATTGATCTGCGTAACACGATGATCAATCACTGAACAAAGAAGAGCAAAATCAGCATACAGTTAAGTTGCTTAAATTACCATTAAAATTATAGATGCTGTTGTTCTAATTTCTTCCTGGTGTTGATTTATAATATCACTTTTCAGGCAGTTAATCAGTTGATGCTGAATGCTTGGTGTTTATGCAGTTTTTCATTTCTGTTGATAGTTGTTACTGAAATATAATCAGACTATTATAAGCAGTTATTTAGTCCATACTGAAATGCAACCCCCCCCCCCCCCCCTAAATTTTAATGTTTACTGTAAGCAAAATACTGTATATCAGTCTATCAGTATCCATATGTTTTCCAATATAAACTACCGTTCAAAAGTTTGGGGTCATTAAGCTTTTTTTAAATTAGTACTTTCAATCAAGGGTGCAATAAATTGATCAACAGTCATAAACATTTATAACGTTACAAAAGATTTCTCTTTCAAATAAACGTGTCATGGCTTCTGCAAAAAAAAAAAATATTAAGCAGCACAGCTGTTTTCAGCACTTATAATATTAGAAAATGTTTCTTAAGCATCAAATCAGCATATTAGAATGATTTCTGAAGGATCATGTGACTCTGAAAATTCAGCTCTGATCACAGAAATAAATACACTTTAACATATATTCACATATAAAACAGTTATTTTAAGTTAATACACTTTCACAATATTATTAATAAATGCAGCCTTGGTGAGCATAAGACACTTCTTTCAGAGACATAAAAAAATCTTACCCCCAACATTTTGAACAGTCATGTAGCAATTAATGCACTTAAAAGAGGTCATTTTAAAAGCTTATTTTGTTGTGGTCCTTTGTGTGGTCTCTGTGCTGCAGAAAATTAGAAGGCTCCTTTGGCCACTATAGTGACATGTGCAGATGGCAAGATAAAAAGATGCTCATCTAGCTGTTAAAATCCCTCCTATTGTTTGAAACTCTTGGAATAGATTGACCACGACTCAGGCAGCAGGTGCTTCTTTCTCTAGACAAACATCTTGGTCTTTCTTAAGCAGCCTGTTTCAGTGGATTTCATTTCATCCAAGATGACAATAGCTACAATGAGCCCCACAGTGGCTAGTGGCTTCTTAAAGTTTGCTAGTGGTGCTGGATTGAACAGATCAAGGACCAGTTTTCTATGTTTCAAAAACCTGAATCTGTTTTGAAATATAAACGTGCGACATAAAAATGTTGCATTGAGACCATTGTGAAAGATATAGCAGATGTCAAGGAGCACAAATAAATGCTGCTTCCTCTTCTTGTGGCTATGGTTACCAGGTGAGAGCAGGAGAAGAGAATTGATCAGTGCAATTGCGCTGTTAGTTAATGAAAGTTATTTGAGATACTCCATTGGTTCACTGAACTGCGTTTATTAAATGCCGTTTTTCATTGTGATTCTGTCAGCTGATGCAGATTTTCTGAGTGTTTATTATTAACCAAGAAACTGCTAATAGGTTTCTGGTGAAAGTGAGAGGTTGTAAATGTCATTACTGCGGTGCAGTGTGTGGTTTTTCTTGGCAGGCAGTATGTTTGGAAGTCCATTTGAGTGATTGTGTGTTTATATAAGCCTTTCAGGACACGCTGTTCGGTCTGAATAATTCCTGCTCATTCGATCTCTATAAAAAGTATTGGCCTCAGCCTCACACACAAACCACCACTTGCCAGACAAAAAGACATTTAAAAATTTACTGAACAAGTAATGGGAAGTTAAGTGAGGGAAAGTGTACATCCAGTTATTAGAGTGAACAGGACAGAGGGGTCTAGTATGACCCAGATTGTACATTATCCCTGTTATGTCATCATTTTACAAAATACTTGACTACAGAATACTGCAATGACCAGTTAAAAATCAGGATTTTTCTGTACTAACCTCCAAGTCAGAATTAAAGGGATAGTTGACACAGATTTGAAAGTTACCTTAATGTCGTTCCAAACCCGTATGGGTTTCTTTCTACTGAACTTAAAAGAAGATAATTGAAGAATGTTGCCAATGCCAACCAAACCATTTTGGTTACCGTTGACATCTACTTTATGGACAAAAAAAAGGCACACATCCTAAGTCATACACGTTTGGAATGACATGAGGGTGAATGAATGATGACAAAATTGTCCTTTAACTAATTATGTGAACTGGAAAACAGTAAATTGTTTTTTTTAATTAATTGTTTATTTTTTTCTGTTCTATTTTTATATTATTAATAATTTAGTTAACGTCTTGTTTTCTTAACAGTATTTATTTGGGGTTTACATTACATTTTTTTGGTAACACTTTAGTATAGGGACCAATTCTCACTATTAACTAGTTGCTTATTAGCATGCATATTAATAACATATTGGTTGCTTATTAGTACTTATATGACCATATGACCATATTCTACATCCCTAATCCTACCCAATATATAAATACAATAATACCTTACTAACTATTAATAAGCAGCAAATTATGAGTTCATTGAGGCAAAAGTCATTGTTGAATTGGACCTTAAAATAAAGTGTGACCCATTTTTCATATTTTGAAAGAATATGCATTAAACTCTTAACCTTTCCAACAATCTTCTCCCCTAAAGACTACAGGAATCTACTGAGTTACAAATATTTATAATATGTTTTCTAGGAAGAGCAAATTTCCTTACCATTGAGAAGATCTTTAATTTTCCACAGTCATTTATGACTATATTAGGCTATATAGATCTTATATAAAAGAGTAATGTCTTTTACTCTAGATATATATATATATATATTAATTTCACAGACATTATTCATATAAAAGATACTAAACCAAGTAAATTTTTTGTTTTGTTTTAATGCCTAATTACAAATATTATTTATAGAGGCCAGAAGTGAAGCTGCTATTTTAATTGCTTTGAACATACTTTGTGACAATAAATCACAAACCTTTTCTGATTTAAATACATTCTGTTTTTAACCTGTGTAACACAGTATTATGTGAAGAGTCCAAGGCGGTAATGACACTGTACAAACTGACCATTCCTTGACCTTTCATATCTGTCGTAAAATGTTCTTGGTGCATCTGCCCATTTGCCAATGACACTCAAAGCCCTCCATGACCTTTCTCACTCGTTTTTTTTTTTTGTCTGTCATAAACTTCAATGTTCAATCTGAGATCCTCTGCTTAAAACCTGTTAACCCGCACCAGGACGCCGACGCACCGAACGCTCTTTGTTTGCACATGTGATTGTTTTGGAATAGAATAAATGAAGCGGGAAAAAGTTAATCTTGACAAACTATATATCATTCTGAAGGTCTAAGCCTCAAGCATCGACGATTGATCGCTGTTTTTCGATTGAAAGCTTATAAGGAATGTATTTGCTACATTTGTGTAAATTTGCTACATTTGTATCATTGTAATAACGAGTCACAAACGCGTACACTGCTGAAATCCCGGTTTAGTTAGAGAGGTAAGGGTCCACAGAACAACATCTCTTTCAGCACTTTTAGTCCAACGAAGCAATAACGCTGTAATTTGGATGGATATTCCTTTGTTTACGTCTTTTCTCCGGGAGAGTTATTGTTTGTGTCCGTTATGGAATAAATTACGCTCAAAAACAGCGTCTTGGTGGTAAAAAAAACAACACGGTTTTGTAGCATACAGTTTTACAAACAGAATGAAACCATCCAAAAAAAAAAAAGTCACAGATCCGCGGAATATTGTTTATTTGAATTTGGCGCTCTCTCGTGACAGCGCGTGACGCACGCTGTGACGCACCTGTCATCTGAGGGGGGCGCAACTTAGCGATCGCCTTTTTGCACAAATAACTCTTTTTCTTTCTTTTTTTCAACATTTACCATATGTGTGTGTGTGTGTGTGTGTGTGTGTCTTGTGTAGAACGTGACTGTATATGCATGATTTACATCTCTATAAACGCACATCAGCGTGTAATTACCGACTTTATGACGGCTGTCAATGACCGGCTATTATTGATGATCATCTCTATCGACGGACATCAGCGTGTGATTACTGACTGCAATCAGTGTGAATGTCTGGCAATATCAGTTTATCTCTGGCAGTCAGAGTATTGAGTATGTAGGCTACTAGACACAAAGCAAATTCTTCTTTTTTTTCTTTTTTTTTTTTTTATTACTCAAATTATTCTTATTGTATTTTTAGTGCTCAAATAAATCACTTATATGATGTCTAAAATTCTGTCTATTATTTTATATTTGAAAAACTATGTATAATGACTAAAATAGTTTGTGGAATTCTTCAGTACATTTGGTGGTAATTTTCATCAAACAGGGGGGGTGGGGGACTAGAAATATTCTCAGAAAAATGATTGCATGAATCTCATTTTTTATGGGATCGTCTTCAAATATAAACTCATTAGACTTGTGACTTTCAACCCATTAATTTCTGGATTGCTCCAGGACTTATTTCATGTATTTGTTTATGAAATAAAAAAAAACATTCAGTGTCGTAAAACATTTTCAAGGCACTTCAGTGTCTATAACTTTTTATTTTTTGGAGCATTATCAACTCTGGATGATGGATAGTAAAGCCTAGAGTGTCTTCTTTCCAAAGATACCTAAATTGTGTGTGTAGCACATTATTGTCAGGAAATGTTGCCATTTTAATTTAGGTAGGTCATTTTCAGCTGTGAGGCCCAAAATGGGGGATGCAGGTTAACAGGTTAAAACTGCATGCTCATTTTGAAATGAAGGCGCTCAGTGCTCCTCCTCCCACCTGACGGCTCTCGGCGGTGACCCCTGTCCTGTTGCAGCGGAGACCTGGCTGTCTTCTGCCTGGCCGCTTGTAAACTTTTAACCTGTCCCCTTCTTTAACGACTGGGCAAGAATGCATGGAACTCTTCTTTGCATTGTCTTTCCCTCCTGTGCGTAAAAATGACGGAATGAGAGCTGGGATATTGATTGACTTAAAAAGAGCCAAAGTGTCATAATGTTCTTTCTCATTAGTCTTATTAATACCACACTGATAGTGAAGAAGCAAAAATAACAAGATATGTATATGTATATGTGTATGTTCTGTATATGTATATGTGCATCCATACTGAAGAGTTTGGGTGTCATTATTTAGCTCTGGAATGACAAATTTGAAAGAAGTGTCTGCCGCACAGTCTGGGCTTGGATTCGACAATATCACACAATTGGATCAATGTAGCTAATTTTACAAAAGATCACGTCCCCTCCCCCCTCTGAATGGAGATGTCAAAGGTTGCTGACCTCTTGCTTTCATGTGCATTGATTGTTTCTCGGGAGGTGGGCTGCTCCCGGTCCAAAGCCCTTCACAGCAGCTAATATATCTTTGTTTGGACCTGAAAGCTATTTTCTTACATTTTGTCACCCTGTTTTTTTTCCACATGGCAGATTTTACTGTAGAAGATAAAGCATCACCAACAGAAAAATAAATTATGTGCAGCCTTGGACGGAAACGTTTTTACTGGATGTTACTTTATTCTAAAAACGTAACGTTTAATAGTAAAACAACAACAACAATATATAAATTATGGGCATATAACATGTCTATTACTTTTTTTTATTCAACATTGAGAATTGTTTTTTTTTTTTGGAAAATTTCCATATGTTTTATGAAAAGTATTTTGTAAAATGTTTATTTTCACCTTTTAGTTGCTATTTTTTCTGCATGTGTGAGAAATTATTTATTACATTTATTACATTAATTAATTATTTATTTAAATAACACATATGCCACATAGTCTCTCAACTTATAATTGGAAATATTTTCTTTAAAATGGTTTTACTAATATGTTTAACAGGATACTTGTTTGAAATTTCATTTTATATACTAAAACTATAGTAAAATAACAAATAAAATAAATAAATAAAAAAAGATTAGCAAAATTGAAAATGTTAGTATGAATGTTTAAATCTAATGAACCTTAATTTAACGTTTAAGTTTAAACCTAATCTATTAAATAACAAATAATTCAATATTTAGAGGACAAGGGCCCCAGTATTTTTATTCTCTCTCTCTCTCTCTAATATATATATAATATATATATGTTTATAATATATATATATACATATACAGTGTCTATAGTGGTTATGGCTCTGATGTTTACTACCAGGTTGAATATGTGAACTTTATGCTCCAGCGTTTACAAAGACTTCAGATTTCAGGCATGAATCACAGCCTCAGTTGTTTTAGTGACTGTGCTGAGTTTGTACAGTGTAAAGGGAAGGAAGAGCACAGAGGATTGTGTTGATGTGTTAGGGTGCCAGGACATGGCACAGATGGATGTGATCTCCTCATCCTGTCGTGGTTATCCTGGGTGCTGACGAGCAGGACGGCCCTTATCTGCGGCAGATGGGTCCCGGACCTCCTCCTCCTCCTCTCCTTCAGAAGCCTGATGTTTTCAGCACACACAGCTTATCTGCACCGGCCTCCAGTCATTTGTTAGGAAACATGTCTGGAAAAAAAATCCAAAGGTTTGCCAGCAGCTCGGCTTGAAGGAAGACATGTCACGATGAAGGACGAGGAGGCTGTGTGTCAGCGCTGTGCCACATAGCTGCACTTCTTCAACACTTCATTAGCAACACTGAGCTCAGCATTTGAGCCAGGAGTGTTTAGATAAATCATAAAATATGCACTTGACTTATAAAGACGAGCATCTCTGTTGCTAAAGCTCATTTCAGTGCAGTGGTTCTCAACCCTTTTGACTCCAAAGCCCCTCATTGTCCACAACAATATCTGAAAGGCCCCATGATTTCTCCAGTTGATCCTGATTTGCTGGATAACGATTTTTAAAAAAATATTTTTTATACACTATTTCTGTGTGATAAGATATTAGAGTTTGGCACAACTAGAAAAAATGTAGGCTATATTCAATATAAAAATGTCTGTGGAGCTATAAGGTTATATGGTCACACTATGGGGACCAGTTCTCACTGTCAACTAACTATTCACTATGAATTTTGCCTTAATAAATTCCTAATTTGCTGCTTATTAATAGTTAGTAAGGTAGATGTTAAGTTGAGGTATGGGGTGGATTAAGGGATCTAGAATATGCTCATACAGAATGAGGCATCATTATGTACTTTATAAGAACTAATAAACAGCCAGTATGTTAGTAATATGCATGCTAACAGTCAACTAGTTAGAATTAGTCCTTAAATTTATTACATGACTTTTCCAAGTCTAGCTACCACACTTTGTATTGTTATAAAAGTGCTTTGTATTTGTTATAGAAGTACTTATGGAGTTGTAAAGTTTTATTAATTTTACATGACCTTTGCAGGTCTAGAAATCACACTTTGTTTATGGGCCAATGACCAAAAGGGGTTTTCAAGCATCTAAACAATAAAAGTTTAATACAGCTTTTATTTTTGGCAGCGGCTATTTGCACTAAGTGTAAATAGCGAAAGATGCTATTAACACTAAGTGCAAATAGCAATGGATTCTATTTACACTGTGAAAATAGCAGTATTTTTTAACGATATGCTATTTACACTGTTTAAAAAGCTATATATGATAAAATATATATAAAATATGTAGATTAAAATAGATTTTCTGCTATTTATATACTACTTATTGCAAATAGTGGCAATTATCTGTACCTCAGTATTGTAGTAACAATACTGTTATAAAACAGTACGCAATAATAACGTATTGAGTGTAAATTATAGTTTTAATTCAAATCATTAAATGAATGCCACCTTCTTGGGACACTAAAACCCTCCCAACACCTACCCTAACCCTACCCGATACTTTATTTTCAACTTTTTGATTATTTCCTTCATTTTTATTGAAAATAAATGCCCTCCCGATGCGATATGAGATGTAAAAAGGAAAAAAGTTCGGCAAAAGGCGGGTTCGAACTCGGGTCGTTCGCATCACAAAGCACATGCCTTACCATCTACACCACTGAAACTGATGTGAAACAACTGTCTTTTTTCAGAGCTGACTATCTTAATCACACGTTGGTTGGCGGAGTTAGTGTAAATAGCCTTTGCCAACAAGGCCGGCTATTTGTACTTAGTGTAAATAGGCACTCCGTTTATTTTCCCACGTACATTAGAATGTGTCCTGGTTAATTTTATTTATTAATTTATTTAGAGCAAAGAATAATGACCATCATACATTTTTACCATGATTTACAGAAGACACCCACTAAAATGTTGTTTTGTGCAACAATAGTTTATATACCAAAAAATCTAGTCAGGCGTATATAGAACCAGAATCATTAGAGGATATTAAAAGACTCAAAAACTAATTAATTGTCATTTTAAATCTTTACCAATTTTTTCTTTGCCATGATCCTTCAAACCACTAGGTTTTACCCATTTGTCAGCAAGTTTTTAATCATTTAAATTATAATAAAATGTATTAAAATTTAGTATGTTTGCATTTTCTTTTATATATTTTATATTACAAACATATATTAACATATAATATATAGGTCAGAATACATGTTTCATTTTTACATAAATATATCTGTTACACTGAATGAACACATTAGCCTATTTTACCAATATTTTGACATTTGTCACAGAAGTTATTTGAAACATAAAACTAGACAATTTACTTGCATTTAATATGCTTTTTGTGTATATAAAATTACTTTTGTAAACTGAATTTAAAATGGGACGTTTTGTCTTTGACTCATATTTGTTATATGAGTTATATGTTATATGACCATATATGAGTTATAAAGGTTTATTAATTTTATGTGACTTTTCCAGGTCTAGAAATCACATTTTTATATTAGTTATAAAAAAGCGTATTTGTTAGGAGTTACATGGTTTTATTAATTTACATGACTTTTCCAGGTCTAGATATCACACTTTCTATATTTGTTAAGTTCTCTCTGACTGAGAACCACTGAACTAACAGTTAAGTTGACAAACAATTTTACATTAAAGGAGGGACCTGAACCATATCTAGAGATCAGGATATCATAGGCATTTTGAGGGTGTGCTGTTTTGACTTCATCATGTTAGTAACCACCTTGCAACCAGCTGGCATTGTGCATTAATATTCAATCTGTTTAATTACCCCTTAGGCTCTGTGTTATGGTAGAGGAGGTTGTTCTCTGGTTCATGCCAGTATGTAATTCTTCTCTCCCTGCAGCCATAACCTGACTTGCCCTTTATCTTGGCTTGTCTGCTCAAGTACATACTGCTCACTTCAATTGAAAAATTGCAGGCAAGATTAACGTGATTTACTTGTCTTAATAGAGCACAGAGTGTTTTTCATGAGCTGTTCCTTTTGTGGAAACCCGCTGCTGACATGATTTAATGCTTTTTATGTTATTATTATTATTTTGCAGGACAGTATAAATTGTTAGAGTTTTATTTTTAAAAAGCTCAAATTTACTATAATCCTAAACAGAGCTGAGCCACCTTGCACTCTGCATTAATATACCTCCTGTTATCAAACATATGCACAAATACTTTTTTTTTTTTTTTGCATTCTTTGACGGCACTGAATGAACCTGACAAACTTGGAAATGCTTCAGGAGATTCCTTCACTAAGGTGATAAACCTCATAAAAATCACACTCTGTAACTGTTTCTCTTTCCACACACTGTTTTGTTTCAGCTCTGTCCAAATGTTTTAGCATTCTTTGGACACTTCTGCATTCTGCATGAAGCCAGTTAAGCCCAAGGTCACCAATAGCAGCTCCGGGGTGAGGGGTGGGGAGCGAGAGCTAACGGGGCGGGTTGGCCAAAGTCACGGTGACCATGACTCAGTGCTGAACTCCACAGTCTAGCTGAGAAAAAAAGAGAAAAGAGCGCTGGCTCTGAATCCTCCTCTGATCTCAGAGGAATACTGTCCCTGCTGCTTGCATAAATGGATTCTGGACGAAACAGAGATCAGTCTTACCAATGAGTTCAGTCCCACAGCTTTCCTTAGACTCCCACGAACAGTAAACACAGATGATCTTCTCTTTAAAATCCCTTTGTATTGGAGGGATTTATTGCATTTTATTTCATCCTTTATCCTTTTTTATTAGCTGCTAAAAGAAATTATGAGAAAATGTGTACCTATGTTTTACATAGATATTGGCAGGGGTGCACATAAGTTTTTCAGTCTGGTTCTCATGGGAGCACCTGGAGATTTGATTTGCTGCACATACTGTGATCCATGAAATATAACTATAAAAAATAAAATAAAATAATAATAGTAATAATAGTATTATTGCACTTTATTTAGATTTTTTTTTAATTTTATAAATAAAATAATAAACAAAGTAATAAAGTGTGGTAATAGTATTATATTAAAAAAAAGAGTGTTACATAAAAATACAATTATTTTATAGTACACTTAAAAAATGCAACGCTAATATTTACATTTTGTATTTATTTATTTTATTCAAACCTAAAATCAGAAAGCTTTTATTTTGGCAGGTTGCCAGCAAATGTGCTGCTGGTTTCAGTGCTGCAGAGTGAAGCGCGTCAGTGAATATTTTGCGTTTCACTCTTAAGCACGTAGCCTTTATTTATGCTTTCAATTCAAATGGAAGTCTTATACAGTATTACAGTTAATCAATCTAAAACGGTGATTGTTCATTAACAGCCGTCAACCCTGTTGGTATGCAAATAAGCAGTCTGAACTTATTTACCCAGCGCATTTTTTAATTTTGGTTGCACATGCACACCATTTATGTGCACCCCTGGTGCTTTTTAAGACTTTTATAATTACTAATTTGGCACACTGGATGTGTTCAGTTCAAGATGGCTGTTCAAGACGAAACCATTAATCTAATCACAAAACATGCAAACGTTCACTTCAAGAATGAACACAGTGACATTAATGAGTTTGAAGTTCGGTGTTTGAAAAAATAAATAAATAAATAAAACAAAGCAAATAGAAAGAGAAAGTGTGATATTCATGGCCATTCTTTGGCGTATTTCATTCTGTAACCTACATGTTCCACAGATCTGTGTACTATGCTACTGTTTTTAATAGCGTTAAGACCGTTTCTTGCAGATAGTAGTATATTTGTCTTACCAAATGTGGTGTTCTGTCAGCAATAACATGCCTGTGCTCTCTATGGGCTTTTATGATTTTTGTCAGTTTAAGTGCCGACGTTGCAGTGTTGCCCGATATTGCTATGGTAATGGACAAAACCATGTCCCCCAAAATAAATTATTTCCAAATATGTTTTGGAAATAATGTAAGCCTATTGCTAGCACTAAACTCATAATTTTCACTCCATGGCCACTGAACAAACTAGGCAAACTGTCTAAATCGAACTCTTTAAGCTCATAGGAGTTTAAAAGTGAAAATTAGTCATTCAGAGACCATTCAATTTAATTTTGAATATAAAAAATTTACAAATGTCTGGACCTCGGTGACCTTATAGCTGATTATTATAGCTCTCTGTGTGAAGCATACAGACTTCATTCAAGCCAGAGAGACAAACATTTTGCTGAAAAATGCACAATACATTCTTACAACACTGTAGCTACCACATACATAACAACACCTTGACAAACACCCAGAAAACTGTAACATCAGGACGACGAGTTCTTTAAAGTGTGATTTGGTGAGGGCTACCTTTATTGATGGATTTGTGATTTTTATGCATTTATACTATTTTTATCTCTAAGAGTACAGTAAATACAAATCCACTGGACTCTTGGAGCAGCTGTGTTTTGGCTGGACCTCATCTGACCTCAGGAAGCATCCAGACTCGTGGCCCTGCCGCTCACGATAAGAGAAAGGGCAAATATTTACCCGTGAGGAACATATGCTACGGTCTTGATGGCCGCTTCTCCTCAGATAAACTCTCTGTATGCCACATTAGAAAACTTCTTTAGTCGCAGTCAGGCAAACATTTGATTTCTGTAGCTGCTCTTTCACATGTCTAAAGTCTGTGGTGCAGTTAATGGTCTTTAAAAGAGTAGTTCACCCAAAAATGATAATTCTGTCATTTACTCACCCTCATGTTGATCCAAGATATTTTGAGAAATGTCTCAGTGTTTCTTTGTTCATGCATTTTAAAGGGAACCTATTATGCCCCTTTTTACAAGATGTAAAATAAGTCCCTGATGTTCCCAGAGCGTAAATGTGAAGTTTTAGCTCAAAATACCCCACAGATAAATTTTTATAGCTTGTTGAATTTGCCACTTTTAGGTTATGAGCCCAAACGCGCTGAATTTGAGTATGTTGCTTTAAATGCAAATGAGCTGGTGCTCCCGGAGAAGAGGGCGGAGCTTCAAGAGCTGGAGCTCCCGCATTAGCAGTAGTGATGGGAAGTTCGGATCATTTTACTGACTCGGACCTTTGAGTCTCGTTCAGCAAAATGAACGAATCTTTTTTCGAGTCATTTGATTATACTGTGCATAATAAATTCGCGGTTATGAATTACACAGACGGGGAGCATGGTGGGATAAAAATAACAACATAGCTGGTCTCATGCTATCACAAAGTTTATAAGTCCCACTTCTGATTATGAGCTCGACAACTTCAAGCGATCGACTCACATTGCTTTCATACGCAACTTTTAACTAACGCTACCACATTCCTATTCACGATCATTCTGGCAGCACTTAAAGGCAGCATCAGTGCAAACACACAGAGACAACGATAGCTTTAGCAATTAGCCTTACAGAGTGCCAAGAAGCTCTTTCAGAAAGGCAATTTGGAAAACAAACATGTGATACTTACTTTGTCTGGAGCTGACGTTCACGCACAAAGCAGTATTGATCCCTAAACTTTTAGGGGACGTTACCTTTTTTTCCTGGATATTTCCTTTGAAAATGTAATTTAACCACAGTGTCCTCGGCTTAGATGAGGGGAGATTATGGCGACTCCTGTGTTCATTAGTGCATCCCAAAACACAACACTTGCTATGTCTCTTTGGCGCTGATATTGTATATATCTCCAGTAATGGCGGACCGCAGCTTCTCACTCAGGGCTGTGTTTATGCTAATAGGGCAGAGAGCATCACAAATGGGCGGGACTTTTTCCCCTCGGTGACGCGCAGAGAGGGAGAATCTGAAACAGCTCGTTTGGAGAGACTGTTTATGATTTATTGGTTTTATTAAAAAATGAGTTGGTGGATTTTTACCATTATAGGCTGGTTGTTTTCACACTCTGCAGCCACACAACTGTGTTCAAACACCTTATAAAAGTGATTTTTGCATAATAGGTCTCCTTTAAGTCAATGATAACCAAAACTGTTTGGTTACGTTCTCCAACATTTTTCTAAATATCAGTGGCGTTCCGTCCATATAAGCTGCGAATGCGCCACATGATTATAAGTTGACACCTTATCATTTGAGATGTGACTTAAAGCTTAATAAAGTGTTGGGAGTAAAATTATTTATTTGAAAACAACTGTAATTTTCTGTAGTCAGTTACGGAAGCTTCCGGGCGAGCGGATTCTCCGCAGCTTTGGCGCCTCCGCTCTGTTGCTATGACTCTTCAGGACTGTAGCGCGTTCTCAGTGATTTGCTGGCCTGCGCGTAATTTCATGCGCGAGGTAAGCTGTTCGCGAAGCGCTCGCCCAAGCGGAAAAATGCGCTAGCTGTTGCTGCCAGATCTCGACTGCCGAAAATTACATTGTGTTTGATGCAAAACTAACTCCACAAAATCATATGAAAAAAACATCATAACTGTATATTTTCATGCTTTCTCAAGCAAAGCAAATTTTGAAAGTCCACTAAAAACATATCTGATCCATGATCTGATCATGGACATTGTTGAAGACGTTATTGTCAACATGCCTAAGTAGTAAATTAAAAAAAAAAAAATTTTTTTTAAAAATGTAGCCTATATAGCCTACAATTTGAAATAATAACAAACATCAGGAAAAAATAGGAAACAATACCTTTGTTTTCCGTATACTTGTGTCGCTTACAGTTAAAGTCCTTCTGTGATTTTATAGTTGTTTGCAACATTGGCAATATTTTAAAGATATTATTATTATTATTATTTATTGGTATTTTGCATGGTCTATTATTGTCATCTGGGTGGGAGTTTTAACTCCTATTCACTGGGAATAAAAAATAAATAAATTTAAAAAATAAAATTATTCAGTTGATGCAGAGGCATATAGACCGGGGGAATCCCCCATCTCCCCACGCTCTGAATATTACTATCATAACTTAACTACGTGTAAACGTTATTTGGCGGGGTTTACTTGGAAAATCAGTTGTTTTCTAGCATTGGAATAACTAAACCTGAAACGATAGAAGAAGGATTGGAGATGAATTTCATTTACAAATAGCCTAATGTGCATACTTTTAAAACGACACCTGCCACGGTGTTTTCCTCTTTGAGTGGGTCCTAAAGGCGACGAGGTATGGAAGCCACTTTGTCATGGTTTCTGCCACTGAATAAAATTTAAAAAGGTAATTGCGACTTTTTATCTCACAATTCTGACCTTTTTTTTCTCATAATTGCGTGATACAAACTCACAATTCTGACTTTTTTCTCAGAATTACGAGTTTAAATCTCGCAATTCTGACTTTTTTTTCTCGCAATTCTGACTTTTTTTTTCTCAGAATTGTGAGATATAAACTCGCAATTCTGAGAACATATCAGTCTCTTTTTTCCCCCCTCAAAACTGGACTTTAACTCGCAATTGCGAGTGTATATCGCAATTCTCACAATTCTGAGAAAAAAAAAGTCGAAAAAAAAAAGAAAAGAAAAAAAAGTCAGAATTGCGAGATTTAAACTCGCAATTGCGAGATAAAAAGTCAGAATTGCGAGTTTTTATCTCGCAATTGTGACTTTATAAATCGTAATTCTGACTTTATAACTCGCAATTGCGAGTTCATATCTTACAATTCTGTGAAAAACGTCAGAATTGTGAGATAAAAAGTCGCAATAACCTTTTTTATTTTTAATTCAGTGGCGGAAACGGGCTTCCATAATGAGGAGGGAGGGAGGGAGGGAGGAGGGAGAGGGTGGGGGGGGGTCTTAATCTTAGCACTCAGCATACCCGGTTAAAAAAGTCACTGCTCGCCACTGCTAAATATCTTATTTTATGTTCCATAGTAGAAAGAAAGTCATACAGGTTTGGAATGACATGAGGTTGACTTGATGAAAAATCCAAACCCATAAGACTTTGGTCAGTCTTTGAAACACACACACACAAAAAATAATAATGAAATGTGAGAGATTTCCCATCACTGAAAATCCATTTACTCAAAACTTTGACTCTGTAATAAAGATATTATAAACATAATCCATATGAATCGAGCAGTTTAATCCATGATTTGATGAAATACGGCCACTTTACAGGATTAATAGATTTACTTTAGGCTTTTATTCATATGTAAACATTGATCAACACTCATACACAGATCAAGTATGGTCAACGACTGCTTGTACAAGGTTGCTTGAAGCCAGTGTTCAGTAAACGAAATAAAAAAGGCATTAAAGTAAAAGGAAGTTTTTAAACATGCTGTTTCTTATGAGTTCATGTATTGTTGTATTATAGCTAACAATAATTTAGTGTTTTGTCTGGAACCCTGCTGTAACATGTCTTTATGATCGATTACGGTAGCTCAAATCACATCACAAAGCACATCTAGAGTAGCCTTTTCAGGTCTGATTTGAGAGCGGTCTGGCTGTTCCCAGCACAGTTGATTAAGGGAATGGGTTTTTTGTCCGTGTCAGCACTGGACAATAGATTGAACCTGCCTTTGTTACATCGCAACAACGAAAAAGAAGCAAGGGGATTTAAATTGTCAACCCTATCACCGTGGGCAACTCACTCGGCTTTATCAGCATGATACTGCTGTTACCCACCACACACACACACACACACACACACACACAGCAGTCCTGATGCAGCAGAGGCTGCCTAGGGTCAGGAAGAGGAGCATGATGGATACAGTTGAGCGCTCCGCAAGGAAGTGGGGGGGGGCGAGGACAGGGGTCTTTCCTCAGAACATTAAAGACCCTCATTGTTCATTTGTCACTCACTCATTCAAGGTGGCTTTGTGAATCTGAAGAGGGGAAAGCGCTGTTTCTTTGCTCCGACTTACAGACGCTTTTATTTAAATTGATTACAGGCTGCTGATCTGCTCAGTCATACAATCATTTGGTCTTTTCTGGTGGAAATCCACTATACAGTGAGTAATTGGTCATGTAAGGGCCCATAACTCTCATTACTGACGTCATTATCAGTTGTTTTGTGCTGTGTTCACGTCATGTCAGAAATATTGTGGTTATTCTGAGATTCTGCTCTGAGCTGTTAATTAATTGGAAATTGTTTATTTTTGTGGCAGTGATTAAAATCATGCATGTTGATGACAGCAAAATACTTCATTTCAGTCATGTAATTCACATTCAAAAGCAAAGAATGTTTTAACAAAATTGCACATCATTTAGGCTACTGTCTTTTTCGCTGTTATCACAGAGGACTAATGAGAGATATAATAACTTTAATAAAATCCAAGATTCCAAAGATTCAAAAGTTAGAACACTGAAATTATGTTTGACTGATGTAAACAGTTTTTACTCATTGGAAACTAGAGACGTTGTTCAAATTAGATACGTTCCTACAATGTATCAGAACAATATCAGTATATTTTAAAATGTACATTTAATTGTTCATGCTAATTTTCCATAATTTTAGAATCAGTTTACTTCAGCTGACAACTAACGGTTACTTAAAGTTAATCTTTAAAATTAAAACACTAATAATTTAATAACAATTTAATCTTAATGAAAAAAATCTCAAAACGAATATCCATTGTTCATACTGTACATTATGAAAAAAATCGTTTTGTGAAGCCTAAAGTCATGGATTTAAAACTTGTAGAACAAATTTGAGTTTTTATGATTTTAGACAAAGTAGTTTATAATTTAAGTAATAGCCTTTTATCAGTTTTTGGCCATATTATGAAAATAATTATAATCTTATACATTTCAGTCAGAATTTTCATTTTGGTGCATCTCTAACAGAAAATAAACATATTTCAGTAGTACCGACATTGCATGAGTTCAGCATTAACATGTGGTACCAACAATTTGGCTTTGAGGAAAAGGTGTAAAACTTTGGTTGCCCTTTTCCAATTAACCAGATGTGCAAGATCAGTCAAGGATTAACTCAAACAGTGCTGGAAAATGGTTTTCCCACTTTTCCATTGTTGAAATCTGTCCTAAAACTGATGAAATAGCCTCGTATTGCCTTTGTAATTTTCTTTTTTGAAACTATCACAAACATTAAATGACAATACAAGACTTCAGTCGCATCTGGTTGAATGGCATGGTGAACTGTGGTGTCCTGACCAGCACTGCCATTCCTCGCCTGAATAATGATGGATGAAGTGTCAAAGCAGGAGGAATTGTGTCAGGAAGCACATCTGACCTCTCTTTGGCCCTTGTCACCTGATAACGCTTGTCTGTTTTGATAATATGTGCTTCATGTGACACAGGGCTATTAAACAAGACCTCTTTTTGCACTGTAACAAAAATGTCTGCCTTTAAAGGCTATTTAATCCTGAGAACAAGAGCAGGACAAACAAACCATTAGGAACCAGGAGTGAATGTGTGAGCTACCGAATGATTAAGCCAAAATGCAGTAAGGAGCACGTGTACTGAAACATAAACACTTAAATTAGTCTATTTCCAAATGTCAGCCAGTCATCAGTGCATAACAGCAACTGATTAAAAATCATACAGGAAAAAAGAAATGCATTTAAGCCATTAGCTGAACTATTATTGTCCCTAGTGAATAACAGCTGTGGTCTGTGTTGTAAAATGCAGGGCTGGGTTCATCGGCAGGTCTCCGGTTTATTGGCCAGAGTAGCCTTGCTCTTCTTTACCCAGATTGAGCTCTTTGTTTGTTGTCATGGTATCAGGACACTTGATTTTCCCATGGACACCATAGATTTTGGAATAAAGCTTAGGCCTCACTGTTTTATTGTTGAGAATCCACTCCCTATAAAGGAAAACCAGTCATGTTGGTGCACATTAGTCCCAATATCGGTACCATCATTTGATGTTTGAGCATGTGGCACCGACACTTTGGCTTTGAGGTGTAAAATTGTAGTTGACCTTTTCCAGTTAGCCAGATGTGCACGAAAGATTCACACGCAAGAATTTATACTTGCTCAGATCAGTTTGAAGCGGCCTCAGATATTTTGACTTCAATGCTTCTCTATTTCTCCAGTGAAACTCCAGTTATGGTTGATCATTTAATCTTATGCCAATAACTGATACATGGCTGGTGTTAAAATTCTAAAAAAAAAATGGTTCAAATTAAGTTAAAATAAAACACTAAAAACAAAAATCGATCATTGTTAAATGCTACAAGTTCATTTAAGCATGACAACATTATAATGTACAGTATGAAAATAGATTACATTAGTGTTATTAAATTATTAGTGTTTTTAAAGATGAACATTAAGTGAACGTTACATGATGATAAAGGTAAACTAAATATAAAATGATACAAATGAGTATGCACTATTAATGATCAATACTGGCCAAAAAAAATGTAATATTGGCTAACGACTGATATATTGTGAATCCCTACTTTTCCCAAGTTTTCTTGCTTGTATTCTTGAATTGCACTAATAGGAGGTTTTCCAAAGGGTCTTTGGTAATTACTGACGTAAAACATTTGTCTGAGTGCAGGATTTAGTTGAAGGTTAAATTAAAGCCATTCACTCCGCCTGAATGTACGGCAAGGTCAACACTCTAATCAGGGCTTCGGTCACACAAAGGCCGGTTTTTGACTCTAATAAATGAGCACAGCTCTCCCACGATCCCACCCCACTGCAGTCTGCTGACCGTATCTCGGGGTTGCCCTCTTGCCCCTCTCATTTTCCAGTCACTTTTATAACTGGACAGTAAACTTCCAGTGGCTTAATGATGATGACTTCTTCATCTGCCCAAATACTCCTTTTGTTGATCCTCCCAGGCCTCCACCCCCTTAAACCCAGGCTAACCTTGGCCCACCACTACCCCCGTCCACTGCTGGACTAATCCCCTCCCCAGGCTGTCACCTCCACCCCCCCTCAAGCCAATCCCTAGCTGACCAGTCAGGGTTTTCTCTCTCTCTGCTGATTTCAGCTTTGGCTTTCAGCTTGTTGTGTTGCCTCCCCCAAGCCTCCCTTCCCCCCTTGGTTCGTGTGGCCAAGTGGAGGAGGTTATCTCCACGGCCCTGGCTCGTATTGGCCTCACTGGAAAAGCCCCGATTTGCACTTCAGGACCCCAGCAGGAAGTCTGCGAGAGTCCTTTGATAGGCAAATGAGCGCAGGGCTTAGGGAATAACAACCTGCCAGTGGTGTGACAAGCGGCGTGAGACCCCACGCCTCATGCCCGGAATAGCCCTTATGTGGTCAGGGAGGCCGAACGTGCCGGGGCAGCATTGGCTTTCACGTGACGCCGACATTGTCAGGCTGTTGTAATTGGCCTGTGTTAGGGTAGATTTGTTTTTTCTGACACAGAGTAGATAGCTCCTGAAGACCTCGATGAGCTGTGGCAGTTGCCACCTCGATCTCTCCCTCCTACCCAGCTGATGCTCATTTGTCACTGCGTTAAAATCACGTTCCGCTCTCACCTCATCTATGTGATTCTTAGTTGTTTTTTACAACCATGTGATGACGAGGATTTCATCACACTTCTAAAACCCCACACTCGATAAGACAATCAAGCAGTTCTTATAAGGAAGCCAAAGCCAATCTTTTCAAAGCTTAGAGCACTCAATAATTGTGCACTGGCTTCAGTTTGCCCAAATGTAGATTGAGTCGTTCCATTTAGACTAAATATATTTGGCATTGGATTTGGATTAAGTGTTTTTCAGCAAGAAGCCGAGAACAAGAGTCAAAATCCTAAAACTTGCATTCTGAACTAAAAAATCTGCTCTGGTTTACCCCAAAATATGCTTTTGTTGGTTCAAATTTAGATTAAGTTGCACCATTTGGATAAAATTTGTGGCATTGGATCTAGAATGTGCGTTTCTCAAAGAAAGAAGCCGAGAATTAGAGTCATACTTCTCAAAGCTTGCATTTTACATGTACAGGTGCATCTCAGAAAATTAGAATATGGTGAAAAAGTTCATTTTTTCTTGTAACTTATTTCAAAAACTCAAAATTTCATATATTTTAGATTCATTACATGTAAAGTAAAACACTTCAAAAGTTTTTTGTTTTAATTTTGATGATTAGATCTTACAGCTAATGAAAGTCAAAAATCAGTATCTCAAAATATTAGAATATTTACATTTGAGTTTCAATAAATGACCATCCCTACAGTATAAATTCTGGGTATCTCTTGTTCTTTGAAACCACAATAATGGAGAAGACTGCTGACTTGACAATGATCCAGAAGACGATCATTGACACCCTCCACAAAGAGGGTAAGTCACAGAGGGTCATTACTGAAAGGGGTGGCTGTTCAAGGAGTGCTGTATCAAAGCATATTAAATGCAAAGTTGACTGGAAGGAAGAAATTGAGTAGGAAAATGTGCACAAGCAACATGTAATAAATTTACATGTAATGAATCTAAAATATATGAAAGTTTCACTTTTTGAAATAAGTTACAAGAAAAAATGAACTGTATTATTTCTGCTTTGGTTTTCCTAAGCATTTGTTGGTAAAGATTTAGATTAAATTGCCTATATTTGGATTAAGTTTGCCACAATGGATTTGGATTGAGCGCTTTCTCAGAACAAAAGTCAGAAACACTTCAAACACTTAGAAACACATTCTGAACTTAGAAGTACTGTGGTTTGCCCCAAACTGTGATTTTGTTGGCCCAAATTTGAATGAAGTAGCCCCACTTGTATTATTTTTATTCCTATTTGGTTTGGATTGCGTTTTTCTCCAGAAAGAAGCCGAGAATTAGAGTCACACTTCTCAAAGCTTGCATTTTACATTCATTGTTTCTGGATTGGTTTTCCTACCTGTTTGTTAGCCCAGATTCAGAATAAGATGCCTATATGTGGATTAAGTTTATCCAATTGGATTTGGATTGAGGGGTTCTCAAAAAAAAAAAAAAAAAAAAGCCAGGAATAAGTGTCACACTTCCAAAATGTACATTCTGAATTCAAAACTCCTGCTTTGGTTTTCTCCAAACTGTTTTATTGGCCCACATTTAGATTAAGTAGCCCCACTTGGATTATGTTTTCCCTATTGGATCTGGATTGTGCATTTCTCCAGAAAGAAGCGAGAATTAGAGTCACACTTCCCACAGCTTGCATCCTGCATTCATTATTCCGCTTTGGTTTTCCTAAGCGTTAGTTGGTCCAAATTCAGATTAAGTATTTGGATTAAGTTTGTCCCATTGGATTTGGATTGAGGGGTTCTCAGAATGAAAGTCAGGAACACTTCAAAAGTGTACATTCTGAACCCAAAACTACTCCCCAAGTTTTGCCTCAAGCTGTAATTTTGTTGGCCCAAATTTGGATTAAGTAGTCCCACTTGTATTATTTTTATTCCTGTTGGATCTGGATTGCATTTCTCTATAAAGAAGCCGAGAATAATTCTGTACTCGATAACTCTGCTGTGGTTGACCTCAAACAGGGCTTTTGTTGGTCCAAAGATTGACCAAGTTGTATTGGTCTCACTGGATCTAAACAATGATGATGTCTGTCTGGAATGAGGCAGTTTTGCTGTACCTCGAGAGAATGGAGCACTTCTCAAAAGGAAGTAGAGAACAAGACAAAGCAGAACTCCAAAAGATGTTGAAAGAGCCGCCACCACATGACTCATCTATTCTCAGGTGGCAGTGGAAAAGATACTTCCCATTGTCAGTGCCCAGGGCTGGAGACTCAAAGCAGCGCTGAAGGATGGGCGAGAGGAGGGACAGCTCACTCACTGACTCTTTTGTTTTACCCACAAGCTCAATTGAGCAAAGGAAACCTCTGCTTTGCTCTCTTTCTCCTTTTCCAGTGACCCATTAAGGTCTGATAGTGTTAAAGCCTGAGACTTGAATCGTCACTTCGGTTACCCAGAAAATTGAACTTGTGCTGCATCTTCATATACATTTTTTTTTTTTACAATCTTGACCAAGAGTCTTGGCAAAGAGTACAACAAAAGTACGTTTCTGATAAAATATCCAGCATTTGTCGATCACAAGTCCTTACACATTCGGGGACATTGTGTGGTCCAAATGGTTTCTGAAGAAGAAACCTTGCAATTAAAATAAACAATGTTTAGACAAAGCCCCCAGATTAGCTGGAATGACAGCATTAATGACTCTGGGAGGCTAATAAAGCCCTCTGAGGGCGGGAGGTCATTGTT
The DNA here is from genome assembly GCA_021397915.2 of Tor tambroides. Lineage (NCBI taxonomy): Eukaryota > Metazoa > Chordata > Actinopteri > Cypriniformes > Cyprinidae > Tor > Tor tambroides. Next base: position 32,052 of record JAFVLL020040207.1, on the reverse strand, counting down.
TAAAGCTGACTCCCATACTGCTTTAGCCCCTATCTACTAATTCTTATTAGGGTGAGAAGTATATGGCTCGATTTAGACCAACTGTTTTTTCCACAAAAAGAGTTGTGAAAGCAGAATAAATTAATGATTTGCTGTACAACCTGATCAAAATGATTTCCTTACTCTTCAATCTACAAAATACCATTAATGCCATTTTTACAGGGTTATTCCATTTTTGGTTTATCTCACCAAGTGCTTGCCTCTAATGCATCATTTTGTTGACATGGCTGTTTTGTTGTTTGCTTGACAAATTCTTTGTGTCTTTAACTTTGACAAATGCATTTCACTGTTGCAGTTCTCAGCGCACTCTTTGAACCATTGCGTCAAGTCACCTTTTTGTTCCATGGACAAGGCTGTTATCAATTATTAACAAATCCTACTACTCGCTGCAGACAAAACAGGATCTCGAGTGTGTTGATTAAATCTACTGTGTATATTTACCCTCTAAAGCCATCTGATTGGGTTGGGCTGATGAAACTTGAGGTAACACTTTATGCCAAAATAGAGTGAGATTATTGTTATTGGATCCATAATGAGTTGTAATGAATGGTAACAGTTAACAAATGGATCAGCACTGGTTTATTTAAATACTGTAAGGTCCTGAAACGAAAGGGTCATCCGAGTCACAATATTTTGTCATTATCTTATGAGATAAGAAGAGAGATGGAATCATAGTTAGAGAGACCCTGGAGCACCAGGGGAACCCGATCCTCCCGTATTTGCGTTCAAATCTTGTTCATGTCCTCTGAGCCACTTCTGCGTGGCACGCTGTAGGAAATGATCAATCCGGTAAAGTGCAAAGCATCAATCTCCTATCAAGCTATTTAGACCAGATGAGTCCCCGCCACTCAGCTATTTACAATGGGCCTACATTCTCAGTTAATCGTCAACCTCCGGCGAGGGGAGGGATGTGAGTTCAGGCAAGGCCGATGGACAAAATGCGGATTGACCCCACATTCTTTAGCAAGTGTCCCTAGTTTGCCATTGGTGCACCCTATCAGTAAAATGGCCCCAATAAAACAGGGAGTGGCAGAAGGGGAGGAAAACGATCCTTCGCCTTGCATCGTACCCCCCATCTGCGAGCGTGGCACTTAGCGGTCTCCGGTGTCACGTAAAGAGAGGGGCATCTGCGCATCGTGCGTGGCGAATGCAGCACGCGTGTGGCGCGCGAATGCACCTCGCCTCTATTGTGCCATGTTCAGCGGTATGGCCCTCTCCACAACAGCATCTGTCACCTTAGGGGGTCAGCAAGGGCCAAGATGAATGAGTCCTGAGAGAATGCCCCTCTCACCCCACAGAGCAAATGGCCAAGAAGAGGGAGGGGGCAAGAGGAATGGGGGGAGGGTCTGCTGTTTGTGTATGTGAGTGTTGGAGAGTTTGTGTATTCAGAGCCACTGAGTACAGGACAGAGAAGGTGGCTCCGCTGGAGTTCCTGAAATCAGGCTTTTCCGCCCCAGACTCTGGACTAGCATGACCAGGGAGCTGCTGGCTCGCAACAGGGACAAGGAATACTGTAACAGCCTTGCCGCTGCTTTTGGATATCCGAAGGACATTTGCTATGGAAATAGCCTGTTTTAGTGATCTGCTTTAAGGTCCTCAGTGGGATTTGAGGCACACTCCACACCCTGGCTGCTTATGAAAGGTACAGAAGCGTCATGTTAGTTTCTTTGACACTCACCGGCTCCTGCTAAATTGGTGTGAATGGCCATGGCTCTTAGCGCCCCATTTATTTAAAGATTTTTGCATTGGCTAATCTTTGTCCCATCCCCCTGCATGAAGTTTTGCTCTTTAAACTCTCTTTCCTTTAGTTAATGTCTCTGAATGTAAAAAAAAAAAAAAAAGTGTGAATTGGTCAGTGTTGAGTGCTGAGTCTGTTACTCTTTATGTAAATATAGGCAGGGATGGTTGAAATCATGCAGTTATGTGTTGCTTTTTTTTGTCTAAATGTTTGTACCTTATAAATGGGCTCTTTTTTATAAATTTCACAAGGCATTTTATTTATTTTTAGAATTTGTAGAATTTAGAATAAAGTAGAATTTGTTCATTGAAAGCAAGTCCCATTGTCATCAGTTTAATGTAATTATGCAGATAAGGAAGGAAACAAAAGAGGGAGTGGATTGAGAGAAAGACAGAAAGGTCTTTAGTGGTACAGTGCAGTGTGTGACTGTAACCACATTTACAGCTACATGTGGCACATTTCATCTAAACCTTTTATTTGGCCTTTTTATTGAGAAATATAACAGCACTCTTTCAGCAATTTCAGGTGCTGAGGCCAAAGAACTTTCAAAAGAATAAGAAACCTAAGGGTTTCCACTCTGAAAATAAAATTGCAGTCCATAAAATTGCAAAGGCATAAACATATTTATCATGTTGTTCATTTTTGATACGAACCAGACAAATCGCTCGACCAACTAAGAACATCCATGCTAAATGTTTTTGTCCTTGTTGTTGGTAATAAAAGAAATGGAAATATTCAAATCTATTTCACAAAGTTAGGTCAAGAAACTAATGCATCAAACTGCATGTGGCACCAAATTAGTGACTGAAATCTCCATGTTGCGTCTATTGGACAACGTAAGTGTAAAATTGTTAATCTGAGACAAAACAAACGTTACCAGCAAAGCAAACAAACTTTTGTAGCTGTGCCTAATTATGTCTGTGGGTTGGTTTGTTTTGGCTACTTAAAGTGTTGCGTTTCCCTTCTTGACTATTTCAGGATCTCCTAGATTATATTTGTAGAGTTTTTAGTTTCTTTAGTTGGGATTGGACATCCTTGAACACACCATTTGAGTCACACCAAGTCCTCGGTTGTCGGTAAACTCGTTTTGATCAGGGAAAGAGACATGCGGCCTATGTTCATTGCTTTCAGTGTCATATTGAAGCCTCAGTGATTGATTTTTGTTTTTAAAATTCAACTACTTTCGTTCTCTTCAATTTCTTGTTATAAAAAGTAGTTGGTGCATTTTTAGATGTCATGACAGGTTTTTTTGTTGTTGTATGCATTGTAGATAATCAGTCAGAATTAGAAAACAAATTGAAAGCCTGTATGGAAGCAGTAAGAGGTGACTGGAGCTGAAATAGCTCTTGGCCTAAAGGCAGGGCTCTCTGCAGGCATGTCCACATTAGCATTTAACACCCCTTATGTGTCATTAGCAGTCAAACTGGACCCTGAGAGCCCTGAAGGCAGGACAGAACTATGCTCAGTTGCTGCTACCTCACTTTTCCTCTGTTTACCACAGTATCAAGATGAGTGATTTGCTGAAACTTGACCCAACAGGCCTCCAAGTGCTGTTTGCAAAACAGGGTGTGCTACTTGTTTTTGAGTATTCAATGGTGGCATCAATTGACATGACCCATGTGTCACGCCAGCAATTTTCCAGTTTGTCAAACTGCAGAGACTTGTTGGTTTTTTATCTGAAAAAAAAGAGAAAAAAAAAGATTTCAGATCCATTGTGGTAGCTTTTTCAATGTATCTGATGAAGACACTTGCCTCTTTGGACTGCAGTTGGTCTAAATTATATCCGGTTTTCTGGGTAATCATTCGCAAATCTCACAATGTTCAAAGAAATGCTGACATATAATGCTATATTTGTTGTTGCTGCAGTATTTATTGTGAAACTAATCATAGTATCACCTGGTAGAGATCAATATATTTGCTTAAATCTAAACAAATCCATTTGATCACCTAGACTTTAAAAACTACTAATAAAAATTACCTGTAAGGTCGTTCATTTTCTGATTTTCAAAGTATGTAGGTCAAAAAAAATTGGGATACTTTTGATTGAAGAGTTTACTGACTGATTGATGGCTTTACTGCATTTCACTCTTGTTTTAACCAGACCAAAAGCACAAAACCTGTCCCATCAGTCTTTGTGTAATCCTGGAAGTAGGAGACATGGAGTTCCTTTCTCCTGTGCGTTCCACAAACATTCCCTTGAGGTCACAGTGTCATATAACTCATCCCTCAGCGTTATCAGTTAACAGCTACATATGTTGAAGATCACTGCAATCTGTTCAGCTTTACAAACAACTGTCTGATCTGAGATAACGCATGGATTAATACTCACCACATATGAATCTTACTGATTTATTCCACAATAAAGTCTCCACTCAGTGCTTTTAAATCAAAACAAGCCCATTGCCAATCTCTAATTCTGCAATCGTTGAATTTAATTGCACAGTTCAAGCATCTCAGAGAGAGATTAACATGATACAATTTATTCCCAATGTATTGCTCCAACAAGTTATGTACCATATGATATTGTACATGATATTTATACTGTCAATGAAGTTCTGACTGTTTGCCTTTTGTTTGTAGGTGCAGGAATACTGCGGTTTAACCTTGATATACCATGGAGAAGAGATGATCTTGTCCTTCTGCAGCTAAAGAAATATTATCAACGGTATAGTGGTACAATGGCGAATATTTTGCAAATGTAATGTTTTGTGTACTGTTGCAGCCGTATTATTGCATAAAAGTAGTTAATTGTCAAATATGAGATCTGTTTTTGAGGGGTTTTTCATGTGGCAGACTCATTTATTGTCATTTGCTGTCTTGATTGTCATCTACTTTTGTAGAAACCAATAGCTTTTGTAGTTTCACAAGGCAAACAAAAAGGTAAAAAGAGGAAAGGAAATGCAATCAGAATCGCAAATTAAAGCATCAATGCAGAGCAGATGGGCTAACAGATGAGATGGGTATACTTGACATATATACAGTTTTCTTCATATCAGTATTTATTACACGACTCTCTGGAGTACCTGATTTTTATTGGTCAGTTGTGCCTTTCTGCAGTCAATTATTTCTGGGAATTAGCTTTGTTGTTAAAGCTAAATTCACCACTTAAATGTGATGTAAGGCCCCTCAGATTAATGTCAAGGGTTTGATTATCCCATCAGGGATTTATTTTGTAATAATGACCAACTGACTGTACATTATCTCTTACTTTTCTATAGTTATATTTTTTATAGTCAAGTATTGCTGAACAAAAACAGCTCAAGGAGTCTACATAAAAGTCATAAAAACGGTTGTTTTGGTGCCTCACGTGACATTTATTTTAATATAGTTGATCACGTCTCTTCTTACTTGATTTCTTTCGTCCTACTGTTTTAAATCAGGCATTGTAACTTTCTTTATACAGTATAGCTGTTCTTGTGCTCAGAAACATATGCCTGGACTGTTTGTGCTAGTAATACAGCAGAAACGGTTTCAAGCGCTATTCTACAAAAGTCTAAAAATAGCCTCGTTCAGGGTGGAATTACAATCTCATTCATGAAGTCCATCAGAACATTACATTAATGTTTCCTTCCCTCTCAGTTTCAAAATAGATGAAAAGATCTACTTTGTGAGTTCAAAACTGAACTAATCATAATGTGTGTGTGGTATTTATGCAGGGCATAATTAAACAAAATGAATGTGTGAAAATTGTTTCAGATCATGGGGAATTCATACGCGGGACAGCTGAAATCTGCCCGCTTTGAGGAAGCTCTTCACAACTCCATAGAGGCCTCATTAAGATCGAGCGGAGGCGACCCACAGCCTGTATTCACACAGCTGTATCTCGAGCCCGATCAGTATCCTAGCAACCTGGAAGGTAATCATTTGCCTTCAAAGGAATTGATTTTAATGTCAACTAATTCTCATTAATTTGCAACTACATGTCTGCTAACTCTCAGAGTAGACTGTTAGGTTAGGTTTAGGGTTAGTAGAATAAGTTGACATATACTTGCAAAGTTTCTCTTAGTCAGTATGTTGTATGTTGTGGACCCATCAAAATAAAGAGTTAGAAGATATTAAGCAGACAGTCTACTGATACTCTAATGACTGCTAGTTGACATGTAGTTGCAAAGTTACTTACTGTTAGTAGAATGTCTAAAGTGGACTATCGAAATAAATAAAAAAAAATATTTTTTCAAAATGGTGTTTAATAATAAAGCTTGGCAACTAGCAGATAAAATATATCATCTGAAAGCAATAGTTGTATATTTCTGGAAGCATATTGTTTTTACACTTTTTTTCTTGATGTGAAGTGTACCCTAACTTATGGATTGACTCATATGTAAGTGTGCATATATGTATGTATAGCAATAGCACGCCTGTATCTGGTTCTGCCCTCCAGATATTAAGCCCAAAATGGACCTGAGCATGAAGTCCGACCTGTCCAGCCATGTGCTTGTGAATTGCCAGTCGTCCAATTCCATTGATGATATGGATGACGAGGACGATTCAGACACCAGCAGCCCACCGCTGCCGTACCTTCAGGGCCCCCCTCCTGACGGCTGCTGCACTGTTGACGGTAGGGAAATTAATAGAGGTTTTACAGCATATATTCCAGCTTCTGAAGTCATATGAAAGCATGGTGTTACAAAAAGAGCATTTTTTTAACGTGCAAAACTATTGAAAAATTGTGTAAACAGTGACTCATCAGCACAGTCGCTTTTCATTGTATCGCTGACTCGAGTCATCTGTGCCCAGGGTTCTGTCAAGCGGGAAAAGATCTGCGCCTGGTTTCCATGGCAACAGAGTCCATCGAGGTTCCCACGGGGTTTGAACTGGTTGGTGCCAAATCGCCCAGCATCCCGGAGCACATCCTTGTCTGTGCGGTGGACAAGCGCTTCCTGCCAGATGAGAATGGGAAAAATGCACTTTTAGGTTGGTGTTCCAATACAATTCCAGGACTTATATAATCTCTATTATTATATAATTACTAATTATTAGGGATGCACCGATACCAGTTTTTCCAGGATGAGGACAATACCGATACTTTTATTTTTGGTACTTTGCCGATATCGAATACCGATACCTGTATTTTCATTGCATATAGAATTTTTTTAAATTCTGGGTACAGAAACCAAAAGAATACTATATGTTGTATATTCACTTTTTCTGTGAATTGTTATTTAAAGTAACAAAATCTTCCATTCAGAAGCAATACTGAATATATTTTATTGCCTGATTAGGATGCATTAGGGATACACTGTTACCGATACTGGTATCAGTATCATGCCCGATACTGCGCTCCTGTATTCATATTCCCACTCATAAAAATGCTTCGATACCAAACTAAGCCAACTAACGTTATACATATTCTTTTGGGTTCTGTACCCAATATTTCTAAAAATTACAAATGCAATGAAAAAACAGGTATCGGTACTTGGTGTCGGCAAGTACCAAAAATAAAAGTATTGGTATCGGCCTAGTTTTGGAAAGAGTGGTATCGGTGCACCCCTGGTGTAAATCTTGGTCAGAAGCCTTTCTTCGTGGCGTCTTTCTGAAGTCTTTCACAGCACGTAGTGAAGCATGTTTGTGTGTTTGTGAAGGGTTTTCAGGGAACTGCGTGGGCTGTGGTGAGAAAGGGTTCCGCTACTTCACTGAGTTCTCCAACCACATCAACTTGAAGTTATCCACTCAGCCGAAGAAGCAGAAGCACTTAAAGTACTACCTGGTGAAGAACTCTCAGGGTGCTCTGTGCAAGGGAACACTCATCTGCTGGAAAGGTACCACACTTGCATGCAAAATGTCACATGGCATCGACAGTGGGCTGTCTTAAAGTTTTGATGCTGTTCATCATTTAAATTAACTACTTAGCAAATAGATTAAGATGTTGTATTTCAAGATATTTTCCTAATTTAACTACCCCTGTTGTTATATTTAACTAACTAAATAAATAAAAATACATTATTGTTAAATATTTTACTACATTTTATATTGGTTTATTTATTCAAATTGTATTTATTAAAAGTTAAAATTTATCTGATTAATTTAAATATCTATTTAATTGATCATTCAATACAATTTTTAAGTTAATAAATTGATAATTAATGTTTTCTTCCATAAAAGATAAATTATTTACACAGAATATTTTTTTTAATTATTTACACAGAATAAATGATTTACACAGTATACATAAAATTATTTAAACACAATTTATATACTCATTTAATTATCATTGTTTTATTTAACAAAAAAAGTTAAGTATTTTGTTAAGTATTTTTGCTACATTTCTACACATTAAATAAGGCACAATATTAAACTTAAATGAGTCTGTTGGATTGCAATTAAAATGTATTTGGAATTGTTTATTATTTTTAAATGAATAAATTGATAATTAATGATTTCTTCCATAAAAGATAAATTATTTACACAAAATATAGTATACATAAAATTATTTATTTCTACATTTAATTATCATTGTTTTATTTTTGTTACGTATTTTGTTAAGTATTTTTGCAATATTTCTAAACATTAAATAAGGTAAAATATTAAATTAAATGCCTGTTTGATTGCAATTAAAATATATTTGCAATTGTATTTTATTTTTAAATTAATATCTTGATAATTGATGATTTCTTCCATAAAGGTTAAGATAAATTATTCACGGAGAAAATATTGCACATAGAATTATTTGAAGATAATTTCCAAATTTATTTATCTTAGTTTTTTTTTTTTTTTTTTTTTTACAAAAACACACATTTTTGTTAAATATTTTGAAATATTTCTAAACATCAGATACATTAAAAACTAAAAAGTTAAAAATTAAATCAATTTAAAAGTCTGTTTAATCGCAAATAAAATGTACTTGCATTTGTATTCTATTTTTAAATTTACAAATTGATAACTGATACAAATGATTGAAAAAGAGTACTGTTTAAACTGGGAAAATAGGTCTTGAAATGATCTTACTCTTATTTCAGACCTGTACCAATGAGGAAAAAAATGCAGTGGTCCCGATATATTCTGCATCCTTCCCATCCATGTATTATATTTGAAAGAGACAGATAGATCTCTTGACATTACCTGTGCTTTTTTTTTTCAGATTGTAAGACAAGGCCATTCTCGAGCAGTGCTTCTTCATCCAAGCCTAGTTCCTCATCCTCACTAAGCAGCAAAGAAAATGGAGACACAAATGGCCACAGTCCATCTCCCTTCACCCTCTCAGGTGAGTGCATGGATTGTTTAATATTGCAAGCCTTGTCACACAATATTCTATTTTTCACCGCCCAGAGTTGTTTCTCATGTGAAAGCACGTCATTTTAAACCTCACAATTGAAGCTCTGCAGTACATAAGAGAGCACATGCTGCATCTGTCCAGTGGAGGATCTCCATCTTCTGCTGGTCTCTGCATGCGCAGGAGGTCATGTTCTGTCCTGGGGGAGGGTCCATACGGGGGTAGGGATGGAAACCTGCAGTTAAAGAGGGGTGGGGGGGTGGCAACTCAGCATTTGGTGACATCTGGCTGGAGGCCACACAGTGTTTACCCAACAGTGTTTGGTGAAAGAAAGCAAGTCATTGTCTCATTCTTCCTCACAACACCATTCAGAGAGCCGGGCAGCTGGCAGCAGAGATCGTCCATTAGTGGCGAGAACAGTCTTTTACAATGCACAGAATAGGTTTAGGAGAAGGGCTCATTATTGCAAGACAAATGTAACACATTTTGTGTTTTTCAACTAGTTTAAATGCCATATCTTCTTCATTTCCCATGAAGAGTAAAAAAGTAAAACTGCATTGATAAGAAGTTATTGTTTGATCCACAGACTCGCCTCCGGCCCGCATGCAATCTGGCTCATCCTCAGGGATTTTTGGACCCCCAGAGCTGGGCTTCCTCAAACCATTGAACACACCCACCCACGGGACCAAGACTTTACCGATCGGTACCGGATATTTGTCTCATTTTGAATTTCAAGTAGCATTGATTGCTCATAATACCAAGCTAAAGAGCAACGTTCACGTTGAAACGTTCACTGCAAGCAGTTGTTAAAATGATTTTGAACAATTCAGTGTGCTTGATAATTAGTGGTGCTTGCTAAAGAAAAATCACTATATTCAATATATAATATTCAATATACACTATTTCTCATGTTTTGGATTAGAAATTTAAACAAACCACACTGTACATTCAGCCTTAACATTAAGCAGCCAACTTGTTATTATATTTATAGACCATTTTTAATTATCTTTGTTATATGTAATATAAACAAATGTTTTTGTTAAATATTTTACTATTTTGTTTTAACATTAAATAGGTTCAAATGTTAAAGTTAAAAGTTTATCAGATTCATTTAAATGTCTATTTAATTGACAGTTTGGATGTTTTTGCATTTTTAAATTAATAAATTGATAATGTTTCTTCCATAAAAGTTAATAAATTGTTTAAATAGAATATAAAATGCATAGAATTATTTGAATATAATTTCCAAATTGAATTATCATTGTTTCATTAAACAAAACACATTTCTGTTAAATATTTTGCTACATTTCTAAACAATAAATAAGAAATTAAAATGTATTTGCATTTGTAAAGTTAAGATAAATTATTTACATATACATAATATACATCTTTGAATATAATTTCCCAATTTAATAAAAAAAAATAAATAAACATTTTTGTTAAATATATTTGCTACATTTTTAAATATTAAGCAAGGTAAAATATTATAATTAAAATGTATTTGCATTTGTATTGTATTTTTAAAATAATAAATTGTTAACAACCAATTATGGTCAACTTTGTGTTTCAAATGTTGTTCGCTGCTTCATTGTTTGTTTTTCTCCACAGAAGGATAGAATGAATCCCATCTCTGAAGGTCATTTGTATTGGCTGCTTACACAACCCCTTTTGCAAACACACACACATTAACTCGCTCCAAATTATCAATATAAGACCAGAAATTCTCTGTTAAGGGTTTTAATGTCAGCCCACGCTTCAAGTTCCCTACAATTGACGTTTAACATGTATTTGCTCTATTCATGTGTGTCAGGAATATTAGATGTAAGAGTGGCCCAGCAGTTCATTATCAATATGCCATCAGTTAAAGGAAATCAATAAACTGTGCTCCACAGGACCCATTCTCCTTCAGAAATGAGCCAGAATGCTTTCCTCTGTATTGAATTTGTGTGTAGGCTGGGGTGTTTGTATAGTTTGTTACCAGAAGAGTGGACATTAAGCATTGGTCTCAAACTCAATTCCTGGAGGGCCGCAGCTCTGCACAGTTTAGCTCCAACCAGCTCCAAATCACACCTGATTGGAAGTTTCTAGTGATCCTGAAGAGCTTGATTAGCTGGATCAGGTGTGTTTGATTAGGGTTGGAGCTAAACTGTGCAGAGCTGTGGCCCTCCAGGAATTGAGTTTGAGACCAATGGATTAATGTGTAAACATGACACCCTTCTGGGCACTTCTTGCATAAATTTTAGTCTGAAAAGTTGGTTCACAAATGTACAGGCTAAATATATTTTTAAAAATCAGCATATTAGAATGATTGCTGAAGGATCGTGTGACGCTGAAGACTGGAGTAATGATGCAGAAAATTCAGCGCTGCATCACAGGAATAAATTACATTTTAAAATATATTCAAATAGATAACAGTTGTCTTGAATTGTAAAAAAAAAAAAAAAAAAAAAAAAATTCACAGTAGCCTATTACTGTTTTTACTGTATTTTTGAGATTAAATAAATGCAACCTTGATGAGCATAGGAGCCCCCATGTGTATAAATGGTTCTCCACACTGTTTTATTGACCTCCAAACTTATTTTTTGTTGTTCAGTTCCCACTGCCCTGCGAATAAACAGTCTAACTAATGGTCTGAGTATGGACGGACGGTCCAGTCTACTGAGCCCGCCTCATACAAACCCACTGGCCACACCTACTCATGGCTATAGGCCCACAGAACCAGGAGACAGTCCAGGTAAGCTTTAAACCAGCCAATCACAATGCTGCCTGATAGAGCTGCACGATTAATCATTAAAAGATTTCTAAATGATAACGATTTGCCGTGTCTATCAAACCTTTGACAAAGTCTTAAAGGCAGGGTAAGCAATTTCTGGAAGCCAATGCTGATATTTGAAATCACCAAAACAAACACGCCCCTACACCAATAGATAGATCCGCCCCACATATATGTAGCCTACGCAACCCAGGCAACGATTAGTTCTGTGAAACATAAGCCGCTTTTCCACCGAAATTACCTGGAATAATATGTCCCAGGAACTTTTTTTCCCCCAGACCTGTTGCTGTCTGCGTTTCCATCGTGGTCTAAACTACCGAGAAGATTAGGCAAATGGTCTGGTGACTTAACGTTAGGTCTGCGTGCATTCTCAATACCAAGTACGCAAATTTCGGACTTGCATCCTCGGTAGTTTGGACTTCACAATTTAGACTCGGGAGTGTGAACTCCCGCGGAGGAACGACGCAAGTCCGGTAATTCTGCAAAGAGCAGCGATAACGTCAGTCAGCTCGCCTCGGCTACTGCAATCTTCCTCACTGTATTTACAGACGAAATATATCAAACACCACTGCCTCTTTTCATTTTCATTCAAACATATTAATAGAACAATAGAATAAAGACCAAAGATTACCTGTTAGATTTACCCAAAACGAATTATATCTTATGTTTAACCACTACAGAGACATCAGAGCCAGCGGCAAATGTCAGAAGGACTAGCCGAGGTTATGCTCCGCTCGTCGGGATACATGAGCACTGAGCGCCGGTGATCACATGGAGCTCACGTCTCCGAAATCGGCGAAGCACATTTTCAAATAGGCGCTGTTTTTATAAATAAACCGCAGATTTGAGTTTTAAACAACTACATTCTCGGCTCAAATACACGCATCCAGTGTAGGCAGGCTTTAGCTGTTGTGTCACGGCGCGTCCGGTGCAGACACGGTGTTCACTGAACGCTCTCTCCTCCACGTCATGAGTAGACACACCCCTTACTGCTGATTGGCTGTTTGTTTTGGTACTCGGCCCGACTCAGTTTTCTAAAACGTTTTTGAAAAATTGCATACACTGCCTTTAAAACATTCAAATTGAACATTCAAATCTGCGTTCGCTCTGCCGCTGACAGAGAGAGAGAGCAGTTGGCATGTTTAGGTTTAGGTTTTCAACTACACTCTATTATTTCTGTCTTACAATCATTCATATTATCATAGAAATACTGGGATGAAAGTTTAGAGTTTGGATATAAACATTGATGTCTGTGGTTGCGATCAAAATAGAGCAAATCCCCTTTTGAAAGTAACTTGCGCTTCAAATAACGCTTGTGTCGATTGCATTGTTTCGCCACTAGGTGGCGACAAGTGACTGTTAAAAAACGTAGGCCTGTTTGTCATGGAATTATTCATTCATTCGTTCAAAAACGCTGATTCAGCTTAGTGCGCTGCAAATAGAAAAAACACCTGCAAATTAAGAAAATAACTTCCTCAGTTTGACAACAGGTGCTGCAAATGCTCACAACACAAACATTTAACGAAACACACTGCAAATGCTCACAACACAGCCAAACAAAGAAACGTGCTGCAAATAAAATTCTTTATTTGGTTGCGCTGTGAGCATTTGCAGCACCTGCTGTCAAATTGAGGAAGATGTTTTCTTGATTTGCTGGTGCTTTTTCTATTTGCTTGTGTTTTCTGAAGTTGCAGCCTGCTGAGCTCTCTCGGCCACCGTAGATTCATCCAGGAATGAAAAAAGTGAAGTATTTATGAATGAGACATTGAATCATTCATTCAAACCACTTTTTCATTATTTTTATATTAAAAATTAGTGTAGCCTATTAAATAAGTTATATTTTAAATACATATATATCAAAATTTTTAATTGTTTTAATAATAATTCATTCAAATTAATAAAACACTTTTAAATAGACTGAAACAATTAATATTATGTCACACATAATTTTGTTTAGTTCAGAATCGTGGAAGGATCATGATCTCTATTTGAGACAAAAAAATCGTGATGCTCAATTTATCCAGAATCGTGCAGCTCTACTGCCTGATGCATATCATTAGTGCTCAAACTCATCAGATGTTTTTAGAAGGCATCATGAAATACATTGTGCATCTTGATGATAACAAGCATGTTCCATCTTCCGCTCTTTCTTGCAGCATCCTCTGCTATGTCATCTGGTCCGCCTAAAAAGCGTCACCGCAGCTGGCACCCCACGTCTCTCGTCCCCGTCCCGGCCACGGCCGTCCCTGTGCCAGCCATCCGCCCGCTGACGTGCAGCTCCGGTGGGTCTGACTTCATCATCCTCAGCCTGATGTTTGTACATGCTGCTGTTGGTCAGTTCATCCAGGCTGTTTATGCATGGCCTTGAGCGGAAAACAGCCATGAATTTTATTACCTTGCTTTTGTTTTTAACAAGTACCAAGGAACATGACATTTTCCATCCACAAGGATGATTTATTCATTGTTTTCATAGAAACAGGGGTGGAAGGTCACACTAAAATAGGTCCTTTTTAGCAGCAGATTGGAGGGTTTATGCTTTGGAGATCCATGCACTGTGATCCTGTAGCTTAGTTACGTTGTCCTCACCACTGATTGGAGTGTCATGTTAACAAAGCATGGGACTGAAGAGATCCGTCCAACGTATTGTCAGGTTTCCACAATGGCTTGACAGCACATTCTATGTGTTCCAATACAACAAGTACATACATGTGATGTTTTGCTCCTGCATTCCAGGTTCTTTAGTGTCCCTGTCCAATCAACAGCCTCCATCAGTGTCAGGGGTCATACAACCCCAACCAATCACAGCCGGAGAAACTGTCATCATCCCTGACAACCTTCTGAACTCCTCTGGGGTCCGACCAGTCCTTCTCATTGGTCAGTCTTCATAACAGGCTTATGTATTAAAAGCTCATATAGCTATATTGACTTTCACAGTATTTTTTCCATACTGTGGAAGTCAATGGGGACCAGCAACAAGTTTGGAGTAAATGATTGGGTGAACTATCCCTTTAATTTGATGGAGTCATTGCAACAATTTTTAGAGGCCAATATATATAAATTTCTGAATTAATGTCTTGATATTTTTCCAAAGTAGTGATCTTTTTTTTTTTTCAAAATGATAAAATATATAATATAATTATATTCTTACAAAGAATTTTTTAACCTTATCAGGTAGGCATGATCCTATAAAGACAAGTTAACAGGCTAGTGAAATGCTAACATTTAGATTAAAAAGCTAACAATGTCAGATTAATTTGATTGACAGTATCAGATATATAATAATATTTAACTTATATTTAAGAATTTAAACAGCAAAGTGTAATAATAAGATAGAGACTCAAAATAAAGCTCAGCAGAACTAGTCGTAAAGTGCTCAGCAACATTTTTTGTCAATTAAAAAAAATGTAATTAAAAAAAATTTAAACTATTAAGTAAATATATTATTTTATATATAATATATTTTAACAATACATTAATACATATTTTTAACAAAACAGCTTTTAAAGTACTTAATCTGCATATTAAATGGATCAATTTTTCGAAATTGAGATCTATACATCACCTGAAAGCTGAATAAATAAGCTTTCCATTGATGTATGGTTTGTTAGGATCGGACAATATTTGGCTGAGATAGAAGTATTTGAAAATCTGGAATCTGAGGGTGCAAAAAAATTTTAATATTGAGAAAATTGCCTTTAAAGCTGTCCGAATAAAGTCCTAAGCAATGCATATTACTAATCAAAAGTTAAGTTTTATTATACTTATGGTAGGAAATTTACAAAATATCTTCATGGAACATGATCTTTATTTAATATCCTAATGATATTTGGCATAAAAGTCAAATCTATAATTTTGACCCATTCAATGCATTTTTGGCTATTGCTACAAATATACCTGTGCTACTTATGACTGGTTTTGTGCTCCAGGGTCACTTATGTAGATAGAAAGACAAACACTGAAAAACATTGTTAAGATAGCATAATTTGAAATACTATTTTAACATCCAGGTCAATTTTACAGAAATATATTCATCACAGCACTGAATATAACCACTTCATGGTTAAGTGTTTGGATGTGTGTGTGAACGTGTGTTTGAATGTTTCTCTCCAGGTCAAGGCACTTTGCCGTACTTCTTTGGCAATGTGGGTGATCTGGTGGTGAGCCCCCTGCTGGTGAGCTGCTATAAGGGTCGAGAGCTGAATGAGAAGACCCTCGCCAGTCTGGGCATGTCAGCAAGCCAGTTACTCACCACAGAGACCATGATACTGCTCACACTGCAGTACCTCGCTCGGCTGGGTAAACAACACTGACAAACAAGACATTTTAATGCATGTCAGATAAGTTTTAATGCATCAGTAACATGAATTGATTTTGGATAAGAGTGCACAGCTTGTTAAAAGTCTACTTTCAAATGTATCTAGTTCAAGTATTACGCAAGAGCAATGAGTGCTTTCTTTAGAGTGAGGTGACTATTCCTTTTCCTGTCTTCATTGCAGGTACGGAGCAGATCCCATTACGGGAAGAGTTCGAGCAGATCGTACTGAAGGCCATGCTGTGCGGTCCGACCGGCCCTCCCGTGTCCCCCGCACAGCTGCCCTGTTTAACTCGAATGGAGGCCAGTGTGTCAGGGGGCTGCGTTCAGGTGCTGGTCAGCCACGGCTCTCTGGGCGAGGGCATCTCTGAGTCGCTGCGCTCGCTGAGTGAGACGCCACCGCAGCAGCAGCAGTGCCTGCCCAACTACGTGCTCATCATCTGCACCTCCAAAAGTGGAGCGAATGAGTTCTGCGTGCTAGTGTTGGGTACGTTCTGCTGCTCTCAAAGACTTAAAAGGGTCATCGGATGCCCATTTTCCACAAGTTGATATGATTCTTTAGAGTCTTAATGAGAAGTCTATAACATACTTAGGTTAGAATTTCTCGATGGTAGTGTAAAAAACACCCTTTTAAAACCTGTCAAAATTAGTCTCAGCCTCAGACGTCACGCCCATGGAACGTTGGCTAAACATCTGATGCGTATGGCACACTTTTCTGGAAACACTTCAGGAATGTCGAAGTCGTCATCTGACCGGTTGAATTAAACCGGTGTCGCGTTTATTTTCGGTCCGCCGAGAAACAAAGATGCCGTGGCGCCAAATCCCCTCACGAAAGAAGAAAGCCGTTGTGTTTACAAATGTGACATCGAACGTTTATCAGGGTCAACTAAACGCTGGATTTTCAAAAGTATGTGAAATATTTAAAGCTCGTGGCATAGAATCTTTAAAATACATCCGAGAGTTTCACACTCAGAGTTTTGTTATTGTGGCGACATTTCCACGCCCCGAAACATGACGCTAAACAAAACGAACTATGATTGGTTGTTTGACATGTCGGTCAAACGGCCTCATGAGCGGGCCTTGGCCAATGAAAGCGGACATCTATTCCAGACCTTCAGCCGTCAGTCTGAAGGTCTGGCTACGTGAGACTAGTCAAAATCAGCTCTGTTCACAGCAACCAGTTTCAGTGCTTGTCCCTTTAAATGCTAATGAGCTCTGCTCACTCCGCCCCTCTCTTCCATGGGGTGATGAGTTCTCTGAGTGACTGTAAACTTTAGCCGCATTTCTCATAAAACTTGCTAACTAGCATATTATTAGGAAAGGCGATTTGCAAAGATTCATAAAAAAAAAACTGCTCACTCAGGGCAGGTCTCTGCTAAAACACCAGTGTCAATCAATAATCATGGGAGGGTCCTGTGCAGAACTACATCATTCTGCCAAGAATCTGTGAAAGGCTTGATATGAGAAAGGGGTTATGATTTATCGGGATTTTAAAAAAGCACTGGGTGAATTTTTATCATTATAGGGTGGTTGCGTACAAATAGCCGCTGCCAAAGTTTAATTTTAGTCCATTTCCATGCTATAAATGCCATTTAAGGAGCCTAAAGCCACACTGTTGGCTTATTAAGAATCAATAAAGCTGAATGTTTTTTGAACAAGGTGTGTCATTGTCTTATATGTGAACCTGTGCTGTTGTTTTTCTCAGGTAAATATCAGTCTCGAGCCTTGGCGGAGAGCATGCTCACTACCAATGAGTTTCTGAAGGAGATCAGCTATGAGCTCATCACCGGGAAAGTTAGTGTGCTCGCCTCGCACTTCCAGAGCACCTCATTAGGTGAGTCTCACTGCAACAATTTAGTGGATCCATCGGTTTTCATCATCTTATCATTGTCCTTTATTTAGAAATTAAAGGAAGAATATAGATGTAAGCAGCAGTTTTGGGGCCAAGCACGCAAATGATACACACATTGCAATTAGTGTGGTCATTGTGCCCTCTTTGGTGATTTTAGGACGTAGTTCAAAAGCTGAACATAACTGAGACTGTAAATTATTTTTTTGACATTTTATGATTCTAGGCCACACTCAAAATTTGTAAGCTGAAAGGTTTTTGTTGTTGTTGTTGTTATTTTTGCAATGAAATGACTGTCTCTATTGTGCATTTAAGTGTTTTGAAAGAAGGCTCTTTTTCTCACTAATGCTGCATTTATTTGATCAAAAAAAACCCAGTAATATAGTGAAATATTACAATCTAAACCAATGAGAGAAATAATGAGTTTCTGAGAGTTCTCTGAGAGAGAAAAATAGTGACATATACAGTGATATAGTGACATTGACTATATCAGTTGTACATTAACTGTTCAAAAGTTGTTGGTTGGTTATTATTTTTATTATTTTTAAGTGTTTTGAAAGAAATCTCTAATGCTCACCAAGGCTGCATTTTTTTAAATCAAATATACAGTAAAAAAGGAACATTATGAAATATTATTACAATTTAAACTAACTTTTCTATGTTAATATATTTTAAAATATAATTTATTACTCTTATGGCAATCTAAATCTAAATGTTCAGCTGCCATTACTCTAGTCACTGTAATATGCTGATTTAGTGCTCAGGAAACATTTCTTATTATCAGTGTTGAGAACAGTTTAATATTTTTGTGGAAACAGTGATACATTGTTTTTTTCAGGATTCTTTGATGGGTAGAAAGATCAATTGAACAGAATTAATTTGAAATAAAAAATTTTGTAACAATGTATTTACTGTCTTTACTGTTACTTTTGATCAATGTAATGTGACCTTGCTGAATAAATGTGTTCCTTTCTTTCAAAGAAACTCAGATTTTTGAACTATAGCATGTGTATGTGTCTCCTTTATTAATTTCTAATTGATTGTGGCACTACAGGCGACAACATGGACAAACAGCTGGTTCGGTACCAACGTAAGCGCAAAGACCGTGTGGTTCAGCCATTTCAGGGACATCTGACCGAGTACATCCACTCCCAAGAGGCCGCAGCCATGCTACCAGAATCAGGGCCAGGTGAGCCTTTGCTGTCTCCAGATGCCATGATAAAAACATGATAAAACTTTATATTTGGCACTTGAAAATGCTGATTGACTTTCGATGTGTTGCAGATCTGCTGAGTGATGGCTTTCAGATACACCCTCCTCAGCTGAGCATTGCACGCAGCCTTTTGTCGCAGGTGTGCGCTATCGCCGACTCAGGGAGCCAGAGCTTAGATCTGGGCCGCTTCTGTAAAGTAGACTTCCTGGTTCTAGTGCCACCGTCACACGTCCTGGTCCACCAAACCGTCCAGCGAATACGACAATCAGGTATGACAGCAGAAGAGACGATACTGTTGATTTGAAGGGATATTCAACTTGTTTTCAATGTCAAGCCCACTGTTTTAAGAAACTGACAAGAACATTTTCACAAAAACTTGCCTGTATAGTTCACAAATGGAAATTCTGTCATTGTTTACTCACCCTGATGTTGCTCTAAACCTGTATGAATTCTTTCTTCTGGTAAACACAAGATGAATGAACACAAGTTTTTGGTCCCTATTGACTTTCATAGTATTTTTTCCATACTGTGGAAGTCAATGGGGAATGGCAACAGGTTTGGAGTAAATGATTGGGTGAAATATCCCTTTAATTTGATGAAGGAGTCATTGCAACAATTTTTAGGGACCAGGCACTTCAAGTGTTCTTCTTTATTCCACTTTTGAGTCTATGGCAGCCCATAAAACCACTCATGGGAAAGTTATGAAATTTGGCACGCAGATAGAGAACAGTCTCAAGATTAACCATAGCAAATTTGGAGTCTCTAACTCAAACCATCTTGAGCCACCAGCAGCTCAAATTTGCACTCATGTTTATGCGACAAAATTTTGAACCATAAAGTTTAGATGCAAAATTCGGTAACACATTATTTTAAGGTGTCCTTGTTTCACATATTACATGTACTTAGTGTTATAATAAAAATTAATTACGGTATGCAAAATTACATGCAAGTAACCTCAAGCCAAACCCTAATCCTAACCCTAGTTAATTAATAGTACTCAGTTCTAAAATGTATAATTGCACTGTAACAAGGACACCTTAAAATGAAGTGCAACCCAAAATTCTTTTTTCCTGTGATTCCAAATTTCTTTACATTTCTAATGGTCAAGATTTTTCGCAATTTTGAATTATTTGAAAATAGCACCACCTTCTGGTCAAAATTTCTAACAAATTTACAAAAAAGAATAATAGTTTTTGATTATTTTTGCCTGTTTTAATGAAATACGTCTCGATAGATTCCTTGGATCATGCCGAGAAAATCAATTTTGCCAAATTCAGTCGAACTTGCAGTCTGCCATTTTAAATTTCTTTGAAAACCTACTTTTTCAAGCTCATCCTAGACCGTTGGTCTGATTTTCACCAAAATCGGCTCAGATCATCTTCAGACCATGCTGGGAAAAAGTTATCAAAAAATTTTGGATTGACCAAAATGTTCAGACGCATCGATGAAATTGTTGGCGTGATGCCAAGCTGATTCTGAGGCTGCAACTCTGCAAAGCTTTGGCATATTGACACCAAACTTTTTATGTGTCATTTCATCTCACACCATAATCATATTATAACAGCGCCACCTATTGGTCAAAAGTGATAAGCAGTTAAATTGTATAAGTAGTGATTGCATTTGTGATTTTTCAGGCATTTCGACTAAAATAATCATATCAATAACCACTCATCGTTGCAGTTGCTCTGATGCTCCCAGTTATGCTGAGCTCCTCAGTTTGCCTCTGTTGTGCTTGACCCCGTAATTGCTGCTTGCAGCTATATTTTATGTTGTTGTCCTCATGTCTTTGCTAGGCGTCCTGATAGATCTGGGTATAGAGGACGCCTCATTAGTGCTGCAGAAGTCTGACAAGTATGTGGTGCGTCTGGACATGGAGGTCCACACAAAAATGGAGGCCTTCATGAGGAAGGTCAAGCAGAACCCTTATACGCTCTTCGTCCTCATTCACGACAACTCGCACGTCGACTTGACCAGGTGAGAAAAACAACGACGAGCGGGTTGTTAAAGCAACTGTCAGAAGCGTCAGTGTTAAGACATCTTGTCTTTCTTCTTTCTCTCCGTCAGCGCTCTGTCAGGGTCGGTTTGTCACGGGGAGTTGCAGGGATTGGCCGACCGCGTGGTGAACTGTCCGGAGGTTCTGGAAGCAATAAACTTGCTGGTTCTGCAAGTCAGCTGCTTCCCGTTCACCCTGCAGAGCCGTCAGTCACGCATCAGTACCCAGAATGAAGTGCACTGGCCCAACACTGAGAACCTGGTGAGTTTCACTGACCCTGAGAAGAACTGTACAAGAATTTATGGAGGACAGATGAGACTTCAGCTAAATGAGATGACTGACAAGCATTTTAAGAGTATATGTGTACACTACTGCTTAAAATGTTGAGGTCAGTAGTATGTTTTTTTTAAAGAAATGCATACTTTTATTTAGCAGGCATGCATAAAATTGATCAAGTGACTGTATAAGACATTTATAATGTTAACAATATTTCTGTTTCAGATAAATGCAGTTCTTTTGAACTTTCTATTCATCAATAATGCTGAAAAAAGTTTTACAGTTTCTGCAAAAATATGAAGCAGCACAGTTGTTTTCAACATTGATAATAATCAGAAAATACAGATTTGCATCACATTTTAAAATATATTACAATAGAGTAATATTGTTTTTTAAAAGTTTTTCAAAATTGTAATACTATTTCAGAATATTACTGTTTTTACTGTATTTTTTAAAGACATAAATATGGACTTGGTGAGTCTTCTTTCAAAAACATTAAAAAAAACCTTTCCAACCCCAAACTTTTTCTATTGTAGTGTACATAAACACATTTCATGCACTAATTTAGCGACAAACTGCCTAAAGGCGACATTTAACCATGTGAAATTTAATTGAAGATTTTCTTTGTTTTCCCATGCTCCTTTAATGTAGTTTTATTGTAGGTCTCCTATATCGAGCAAAGCAGTCTCCAGAGTAATATTCAATCAGCATTTTTTTGTTGTTGTAAAAAAATGATGTTGAAACTTTTATGTTTCGTGCCTCATTTTTAAATATGTGGTTACAGCCTTGGGTTTGATGTTGGATTGTTCCAAGTTTTTTGGTTTACCATTTTGGGCGTTTTCACAAAGAGCAGTAGCCAGTAATGTTTGCTTTTTTTCTCTGTGAGTAAAGTCTTTCCAGCACATTCTGTGCTTTGTGGTTCAGCTTAGATCCCAGGAAGTTTGTAACTTAAAAAATCTTTACTGCAGCAGTTTCAATCAAAATTCACACAATCTGTTTTGCTCAGAGAAGTAAAATGGAATTTTTTTCTGTTTGCGTGTCACAGCAGGCTGAGGCTTCTCCTAAGGACCTGGTCTACTTCGGGCTGAAGGACTACAGCAGCTCCCTGCAGTGGGGAGTAGCGAGTCCAATCCTCCGATGTGACGACGCTTTTGAGCGGATGGTCAAAACCCTGCTGGAGAGGTCAGTCCCAGTTTCATGTTCACTCAGAATGTACTTGTAAAATATGTAACACAATGAGGATTTAAAGCAAATTACCTTCCTTTTTAACTGCTTTTACATTGTAAAAGTTCATCTCAGACCACTGTTATTTTGCTATAAATGATATACTATTTTAGTTTTTATCTGTAGTTTTATCTCAGGCTTAGTATTAGTTATTTTCATACATCAATTAAAACTAAATAAAATCAAAAAATATTTCTACTAACACTTTAGATTATGGAACACATATTTTTCCCTCAATAAACTCCTAATTCTTTTGCTTATTGGTAGTAAATTAGGTAGTTGTTGTTGTAGTTATGTTTAGGTATTGGGTCGAGTTGAGGGATCTAGAATATGGTCATGCATTAATATGTGCTTTATAACTACTAATAAACAGGCAATATGCTAGTCATATGCATGCTAATGAGCAACTAGTTAATAGTGAGTAGTGTTCCCTAATGTAAACCTTTAACAAATTTCCATGGAAACTAGCTGGATTAAAATAAGTTTTTTGTTGTTGTTGTTGTTAATATTTGTTTAATTTCAAGTAACAAAAAACATGTTTTAGTTTTAGTTAACTCTAATAACCCTGAGTCTCAGACTCAGATCCATGTCTAAATTGGCAGCTTTTGTGCATTTCAAACCATATGCATGTGCTTTCCCTTTCCGTTTATATCCCTCATTGTGTTTTTGATTTCAGGCATCCGCATTTGCACAGCATGGTGATCCGCAGCTATCTGTTGATACAGCAGTACACAGAGGCCCTGATGGCCCTCACAGCGGCCCCGTCGCTGCGGGATCACGTGACCCCTCAGACCCTCGCCATGGTGGAGGATCTGCTGAGCGTGCCGGGCCGCAGCAGGCACGGGTGCGGACACATGCTGCTGGTGCGTGTGCCCTCGCTGCAGCTGGCACGGCTGGCGCAGGAGCGGCTGGAGGAGGCCCGGGACAAGCTGGGCTTACAGTACCGCTTCGCTGTGCTGCTGGGAAGCCCTGCTGCCGAGATCAGCCTGGCGGTTCACTTCTGTGCCCGTCTGCGGGTAAGAACCAGATCCCCTCATGAATATGGGCTCTTTAAAATCACCAGAATAAGGCTGGAATAAACCATCTGTGCATTTCAGGCTTGGAGGGGCTGTAAGAACGAAGAATGGGTCCCACATACATATGAAGATCTGGAAGGACTTCCGTGCATCGTCATCCTCACAGGAAAAGATCCTCTAGGAGAGACCTTCCCAAGGTACTCCATGTGATGTTGCTCTTTATACATATACATTGTTCTATATATATATAGTCATTGACAGCCTTTTTTCTCAAAATAACAAATGTTTCATTTGTTGTGATTGAAAATCAGGGATATTCCACCAAATATTGAAAGTTTAAACATTGGTATTGTTTTGTCTAAAAATGAATATAAACATGGCATCTTTTTTTGGACCAGTTGTCATTTTATGCAAAAAATGTTCTAAAGGACATTTTCAACTAAAATTTAGAAGAAATGTCATTAGTAGTTTACAGAATAAAACAAAAATTATGTTTAACTGAAACATAACTATAACTATAAATTGTAATTTATTAATAATTTATTAAATTCAAATGGTCTCTTAAGTTTTTCCAGCTATATATATATATATATATATATTCACACACACACATACATTATTTATATAAAAAAAATTTATACATTATTTATATACTGAATTTTTGATCAAGTAAATGCAGCCTTGATGAGCAATTTCAACAGTGGACTATATACATTTATATTTTTCTGGTAAAATTATTTTTATTTTTATTTAAATTATTTTATTTGTATTTATTCATTAAATTGGTGTAAAATAAATTAAAACAAATATTTGTTAACTACAAATATTAATATTTTATCATTTTCTTTTAATGTGAAAGTATTATTTATTTTTAGATTTAATAATAATAATAATGTATTGTCTTTAATGACAAACCTCTACTTGAAATCAAACCTAAAGTTAAACATGAAATCTTCAGGTTTACACTATATTTCAATATAAGAGGTATCTGACATTATATGATGACCTTGATAAATAAAAATGCGGCACAGTGACTTCCAGTCTTTTGGTTTCCTCTTTATTTTGTTAAAAAATAGCACCACCTAGTTGTTACTACAGTTGTTACAGCTACAGTTCTAAAATCTTCCCCATGTACATATATTGTTTTAACTGTCCAGTAGCATTATTACAATACAGTTCATGTTCGACTTTTTTTAAGAAGATTATGCACCATCCAAAAGATCTAATAAAATCTGTTGGATAAAGAAAATCGGCAGGTTTTTTGCCTTCTGAAGGGATACATGAAGAGCATGTTTGCGTGTGATTTTATGCAGGTCGCTGAAGTACTGTGACTTGCGGCTGATCGACTCCAGCTACCTGACGCGTACGGCACTGGAACAAGAAGTGGGTTTGGCCTGCTCGTACGTGACACGCAGGGTAATACCCGAGACGAAAACAGCAGCGGGTAGAGAAGAGAGACCGACAGATGAGGAGAGGAGCTCAGGAGAAACAGCAGACCACGACGAGCTCCAGATAGAGCTGGAAAGACCACCCAGCAATGCCAGCGCTGCCACCAGGACCTCTGGTGAGAGACACTGGACACAAGCTGGGCCTGACTCTGGTCTGGAGTGGTCACATGATCTAATATCATTCATCTTCATTCTCTTCCAGGCTCCACCACAGAAAACGGCGTCAGTTCTTCAAGTGTACTGGACAAACCGTCCTCGCACAGCGACCCGTCCAGCAGCAGAAATATAATGGACTCTTGCTCCTCTCCCGTTCGCTTCAAACAGGAGTGTGACTCCCAGGCTCCCTCCTCTTCCGCCACATCCTCGTTCTCCTCTGCCTCCTCGTCCTCCTCCTCTTCCTCCTCTCCGGGAGCTCAGCAACCGAGCCAGTCCACGCAGGCCCCGCGTGAATGCAGCCGGGCGCAGGTCTTCCCCCGGACGGCGGTGCTGTCCCGGGCGGCGTACGCCCTGCTGGCCCCTGAGGCGCTGGGTCAGCCCAGCTCGGTGTCTCTGCTGCCTCACGTGGATGTGGTATGGAGCAGCCCGCTCAGACCGCCGGTTCCTCACGCTCTCGGAGGGGCAGAGCAGTCCCTGTACTACCGCCAGTGGACCACAGCCAGGCAGCACCACGCGGATTACGAAGGGCCCTCTGTGCCCCATCCCAGAAGACTGCTGCTGAGTGGACCACCACAGGTGAGGAGTAGCTTCAAAATTATTTAAAAAGATTTCAGATTAATTTCTGTGGTGTTTGCTAAGGCATCACTATTACTGGTACTATGTATACATCGACAATATAGTGATCAAAAATACATATTTTATATGTATTTTTACATATTAAAGTAAAATTACATATTTTATTAAATAGATTAAAACAATGTGAAATACACATTTAAGATACACAAAATATACAAAAATATTTAGAATCATATGCATTTTGTTTTTCAAAAATGGTTATGTATACAGAATGTGCAGTTAAAATACAGAAATTATACAAAATTATTTAAATATATAAAAATAGTTCAAATGTATGATATATAATAGTTTAAATACACAATGTTAAAAAAATGCTAATTTAAATATTAAAAAATTAAATATACAGAATACAGTTCAAGTACACAAATTTTAAAAAGTTACATATTTTACACAGATAAAATACACAAAATATTTATTTAAAAATATTTAAAATATTTAAAAATTGCATTTATAAACAAATGTGCAAAATACATAGTTTATGCAATGGACAAAACATATACAGAATACATGGTTAAAATACACAAAATATTCAAAAATATTTAAAAATTTTAAGCTTTTAAAACAATTGTTTAAAAAAAGTTAAAATACAGACAATGTGCAAAAATATTTGTAAAATTAAATATGAAAAATAGTTCAAATACATAAAATGTACAGTTCAAAAACACAAAATATACAAATGCATTTGACATATAATATGTTTTACATTCAATATAATACAGTAAAATACAAATACATTACATAGACATATATAAGCAATATCACACGAGCAGACGTGAAATATGGCTGTATATCGGCACGGCTGTGATTCGGCAGGCTCGTTGTTACATAAAATATTTATACAATCAAATAAAAGCAGTTAAAATGTACAAAAACCGAATATTCAAAACATATCAACAGATTTTAGCATTCAAAAGTATTTTAAACATTATATTGTCTTTGCCAAGCATCTAGTGTCTCATTCTCCATTGTGGCTCTGTTTAAGGTTGGAAAAACAGGTGCGTATCTGCAGTTTCTACGAATCCTGTTCCGTATGCTGATTCGCCTGCTGGAGGTGGACGTGTATGATGAAGAAGAGCTAGAGGAGGGTAAGAAAGCGTTCTCCACATTACTTCACCCGATGCTCCTTCCCTTGACCTTTTATTAATGACCTTCTATTGAAATCTCTAGATGTGCAAGACAAATCAAAGGCTCCCCCTGCCAGTGGGCCGCAGTGGCCTGACATCGAGGACATCCGCAAACTGCCTTTTGACCTCTACCCCCGTGACCCCCAGTTCAGATACGCGAGTCCAGTGTATGCAGACAGGATGCCAAAGACACTGAACGGTAGTAAACTGCTGTTTTAACATTGAGAACAATGGGTTCTGAAGAATCTTTTAAAAAACACTTAAAGACATCTTTTTGGACAAGCTTTTAATATGGTTTGGCTGTTATTGAATTTTGTGGTATTTGTACAGCTGGTATTTAATTTGTTTTGATTTTATTTTTCACAGACTCCTCCTTGTCTGTGAAAGGTGCTATATAAATACAGTTTACTTACTTACTTACTTTTATTATGGTGTGCCTCGCTTCAGAGCAACATGAAAATAGCAGGTATGCTTATATGCTGTTTTGCATCCTCGCATGAAACACAGGGGTTAAAACAGAAAGACTGGAGGCAGAAGGGGAGCTGCCGAAGAGAAACACAGTGTCTGTCAGACTCAGCCTGTTTGCGGCCCACAATGCATTTCACCACTGTGAGCAGTGCCACCATTACAGCGAGCCTGCTCCTGCCGCTCAGGTGAGGACATACGTGGTACATTAACACTTACTGACATATTTTAAAATGACATAATTTCAAAACACCTCAAATAAGTAATAGCATGTCTAGACAGGTATATGGCTGCTGTAAGATGTTCTGTGTGATTCTAGCTGTCCGACTGCACCTTCCATGCCTTCACGTTCTGCTCATCCATGCTGGGAGAGGAAGTCCAGCTGCACTTTATCATTCCTAAAGCCAAAGAGCCTCATTTTGTGTTCAGCCAGCAGGGCAGTCATTTAGAGAGCATGCGGCTCCAGCTGATCTCAGACAAGGTGAGCGACACACTTATTAATAACAAGCAAATAACAAGCACTAAATGACTTAACTAAACTTTTTTTTTGGAAATTGGTTAGTCGCTTTAACCATAAATGAAAAATCTGTCATTATTTACTCACCTATATGTTGTGTATGCTGTTTTTCCTGTTAAAACATAAATAGTGGTCCAAAAAAAAAAAACCACACCCAAAAAACAGTGTATAAAGTAGTATGACTTCCAACAGTTAAGTAAGATAAAGAAGCGGTTTAAGGAATTAATACTTTTATTCAGAAAGGATGCAACTGATCAAAAGTGACAGTGACGACATTTATAATTTAAAAAAAAAGATTTCTATTTCAAATAAATGCTGTTCTTTTGAACTTTTTATCTGGCAAAGAATCCTAAAGAAGAAGAAAAAACAGTTTTCAGCAAATCAGCATAGTAGAATGACTTCTGAAGGATCATGTGACACTGAAGACTGGAGTTTACAGTAATTAGCTACAAAGATAACAGTGGACACAAGATGAAACTCAAAGACAGGGATTTTTAAAGGATAGTTACTAAATGCCACTCAAGAAAAGCTTCAAAAAAACTGGCCACAAACAACTTTCTATTTTTTTTTTGTTGCAAAAACTCTACTTTCAACAGCAATGCAAATTAATATATAGATGCATCTTGATGTCAGGAGCACCTGGATACCTGAGCAATGCAAAAAGTCCTGTTGGTTGCTGAGTCACCACCTGTGTTCTTTACATTATGTTTTTCTGGTCTTATTGCACAAGTTGTCTTAAAGTGACCGTGTTGCTCTGTTTGCTGACTCAGGAGTCCGGCATGCTGAAAAGTCCCATCTTCACACCCACTACGGGCCGTCAGGAGCACGGCCTGCTCAACATCTACCACGCCATGGAGGGGGCCGAGCACCTGCACATTTTGGTGGTCAAGCAATATGAAATGCCTCTCTACAGGAAATACTGGCCCAACCACATCCTTCTGGTGCTGCCCGCTGTGTTCAACAACTCCGGAGTGGGTGAGTAATGATGAAGAAGACTGCGTATTCATTATTATGACTGATAAAACTCAGCACTATTCTAATGGTGTTAATGAAAGTTCTTGAGCGGTTACAGTAGGTTTTAAGATTGTTCCAAAAATGATAATAGAGATTGTTGCCTAAATTTACATTTAGCATTTATAGTACTTTTAAAGAGTAAATAAAATATTACTAAAATTGTAGTGATTAATTAAAATGATTAAATGTAGTTTTAAGTGCTTTATTTTATTTATTTAGATAAAATAGTATACTATTTGAATAATGCACATTTGTTTGTTATCAGCCACTGCATGACAGTAATTGTTGGCTTTCCTGTTTTTATTGAATCCATAATGTGTCCGCAATTGAGGAAAAAAGAAAAAAAGACTTTTATCACACAGTTCTACCTTTTTGTCTCGCAATTGCGAGATTTTTTTCTCAGAATTGTGTGTGATATAAACTCACAATTGCCCGTAATAAAGTTAGAAGTGCAAGATATGAACTGCAATTGCAGGGAAAGAAAATAATAATTGCGTGATATAAAAACTCGCAATTGCAAGTTACAAAGTCAGAACTGCATGATATAAACTCACAATTCTGACTTTTTTCCTGCAATTGTGAATTTATTTCCTGCCGTTTTGACTTATTTTCTCAGAATTGAGAAGGATAAACTGGCAATTATAAGAAAATAATATAAGACTTATAAGACATTTTCCTCAGAATCAGACTTTATAACTCAGTTGCGTGTTTATATCTAACAATTCTGAGAAAAGAAGTCAGAATTGCAGGATATAAACTTGCAACTTCAAGAAAAAAGTCAGAATAGCGAGTTTATATCCCACAATTCTGAGAAAAAAAAATGGAATTGTAAGGAAAAAAACTGCAATTATCTTTTTTTTTATTATTATTCAGTGGCGGAAACAAGCTTCCGTAGTTCCTCCTTGTTGTGATTGATTGTATTGATGTGGCGTTTCAGGAGCGGCTCGATTCATGATCAAGGAACTGTCCTACCACAACCTGGAGCTGGAAAGGAACAGGCAAGAGGAGCAGGGCGTCAAACGACAGGACGTATGGCCCTTCATTGTTATGATGGACGACTCCTGCGTCCTGTGGAACGCCCATCAGCCTGGACCCGAGGGCAACAGGTATGTAATGATGGATGGATCCCTGTACGGATTTGTTGGAACGTCTTCATTGTCTAACATCTGTGGATCCTCTGTCTTTCTCTCAGTGAGGCGATGAACGTGTCACTGAAGAGCGTCCTGCAGCACATGGAGGCCACTCCTAAGATCTCTCTGTATGCCATGTGTGGCCTGCGGAAATGGAGCAGTGGTTTGTCTTCTCAAGCTCCCACAAGCCCTTTCTCTCGCTGTCATCTCCACGACCTCATCATGCTGAACGTCGACCTCACCCAGAACGTCCAGTATGACCTCAACCGGTGAGAGTTTGCACTTTGAGAGGGAAGATCATCTAGTTTTGTTATGAATAATGTACCAGTAGAGTCTAACAGTATAAATGTGTGTGTAGGTTCACATGTGAAGAAGTGGACTTTAACCTGAGGGCAAACAGCAGCGGTCTTCTGCTCTGTCGGTTCAATCACTTCAGCATCATGAAGAAACACATCCCCATCGGAGGACATAAAGACTTCCTCATCAAGCCCAAACTCATGGTGAGCTTCACAATGTCCCTTCAGGGCCGAAAGGCCTGCTTCAAACACTAATAGTGGCTTGTAAACAGAGTTAATGGTAACTGCAGTTATATTATACATTCACTAGTGGGCGCTATGACTCCAGTCATTTTTGATGGTGGCATTTTACACATTTCATGCACTTTAAATGCAATTCTCTCAACTCTTGCTGACCTTATTTCATCCTAAAATTTACATTCACAATGTATGTCTGCATTTGTGCAATTTCTGTAATTAAACATAGATATATAAATCAATATAATGTATTATATTACACTACCATTCGAAGGTTTGGGGTCAGTAAGGTTCAATTTAAGAAATCGATAACTTTATTCAGCAAGCATGCTCTAAATTAAATCAAACGTAACCGTACAGACTTTGTTACAAAACAATTCTATTTCAAATAAATGCTGCTCTTTTGAACTTCAAAGATCAAAGAATCAAAGTTTCCCGAAGAAAACATATTACAGTTTCCACAAAAATATTAAGCAGCACAACTGTGTTAAACACTGATAATGATAATAAATATTTCTTGAGCAGGAAATCAGCATATTAGAATGATTTCTGAAGGATCATGTGACACTGAGGACTGGAGTAAGGATGGTGAAAATTCAGCTTTGATCACAGCAATAGATTGCATTTTGCAATTTTATTATATTGTAATAAAATTTAACAATATTACTGTT
Source organism: Tor tambroides (assembly GCA_021397915.2). NCBI lineage: Eukaryota > Metazoa > Chordata > Actinopteri > Cypriniformes > Cyprinidae > Tor > Tor tambroides. The sequence continues at coordinate 715 of JAFVLL020040207.1, read as the reverse complement.
TTTACTGTTTTGTTCAAATAAATGCAGCCTTAGTGAGCATAAGAGACTTTTTTAAAGACTTTTTAAAATATTTAAAATCTTGCCAACCCCAAACATTTGGACTGTAGTTGTGTATATTATATTATTGTTTTATTTTATTATTTTATATTTATTTATTTATTTATTTTTCACATTTCTGGGACTGTAAAAATATATTTACAGTTTGTAAAGAAGAGTCTAACATCTCAAAAACACCCTCTCCCTGCATCTCTTTTTTGCCGCAGAGGATGGAGACCCCGGTGTGTGTGTGTGCGTCTCAGTATGTGTGCGCTCCGGACAGTGAACACACACTGCTGTCTGCGCCGGCTCAGTTCCTGCTGGAGAAGTTTCTGCAGTCCTGTAGCCACCGTCTCTTTCCTCTGGCCCTCTGTAACAGCGCTAACCCCGTGCTGTCCATCGACAGCTACCTCAACCTCGGCCCACAGGTAAAAATAAATTACTCTATAGTTCACCCGAAATCCATGTTTTGATTATTTGCTCATTCCAAACCTATGTGCTATTATGTGTTTTCGTGGAACACAAAAGGAGAATTTTTGAAGAATGTTCATGCAGCTCTTTTCATAAAACAACAGTTAAAGGGATAGTTCACCCAAAAATGAAAATTCTGTCATCATTTACTCACCCTCAAGTAGTTCCAAACCTGTGAATGTCTTTGTTCTGCTGAACACAAAGGAAG
>JAFVLL020040206.1:0-10696 GCA_021397915.2 Tor tambroides | reverse complement strand
TGTCCCCTCACACATGCTGCTAAATGATAAATTACCTCATTAAAAAGAGAATGGATTTTGGGCTGGTGTTTTTTGCTCTGAGCTACACCAGCAGGACTGACAGCATTGTGCTCACTAACTGTGGCAGCTATGCATAACACATTCTACACTAATAACAATATTTGATTACATAAACTTGATTAACAGACATTTAACTTCCATAATATGTAGTATATACATATCTAATACATGTGCTTCTTAGTCAGGATATGAAAAGTGAGAATAAAGCCAGGTGATTTGAGGTTAAATATCAAAACAGTTAAGCCAGTATTAATAAAAGCTGTTTATTTTAGGGTAGATTGCACAAGGTTTGACCTTGTGAAAAAGAATTACACTTTAGCATACTTTCCAAAATAGTACTTATTATGGAAATAACACACTTTAAAATAAGATATTAAATGTGATCTGAATGTAATGTTTGGTAACACTTTATTTTAAGGTGTCCTTGTTACAACATGTTACATGTACTAACTATTAAAATAGTTATATAACCGTAAGCCAAACCCTAATCCTAACCCTAACCATAAGTACATGTGGTTAATAATGTAACAGGGATACCTTAAAATAAAGTGTAACCTCACGTTTTCAGACACTTACAATTAAAAGAAAATGTATTAGAAATTTATTTTTTAATTTCTTTTGAAATGTGTATGCCATGTATTTAAATATATTTGTAATTACACATTTGTAATGAGGAAGTTGCAGGTTAGTATGTTTGTAATATGTTCATTTTAAATGTAATAGCAAATGGCACATTAAAGTTAAGAATATAATCAAGTTAGGAAACACATCAAGGAAATGCACTTCTTTAAAGCTGAATCTTGAGAAGCTGAAGCTGAAATGATCATTAAAACATAATCATTTAAAACCTACACTCACTGGCCACTTTATCTGGTACACCTTGCTAGTAATGGGTTGGACCTCCTTTTACCTTCAGAACTGTCTTAATTCTTCATGACATAAATTCAGCAATGTGCCAGAAACATTCCTCAGAGATTTTGGTAACCACTGATTCAAGGCAGGATTGGATCCATGCTTTCGTGTTGTTTACGCTAAATTCGAGACTGATCCGACCATGCAACCCAATGTTTCCCAATGTTTTATTGTACAGATTTGCTCATGCAAACTGTAGCAAACAGTTCTTCTCCATTCTAATGCTCAGTTTGAACTTCAAGAAGACTGTGTTGACCATGCCTACATGCATAAAAGCATTGAGTTGCTGTCATGTGATTGGCTGAATAGATATTTCCTTAGTGAGAAGTTAGACAGGTGTACCTAATAAAATGGCTGATGAGTGTACTTTAAAATAAAACCTTTAATTTGACATTAATATATTATAAAGTGCATTTTTAATACATAAATGAATTAAGAAACATAGCTGTGAAAGTTTACTCTTCTTACAGGAATATAGTTCACCCAAAAATAAAAATTTGATAAAAATGTACTCACCTTCAGGCCATCCAAGAAATAGATGAGTTTTTTTCTTTATCGGTATAGATTTGGAGACATTTAACATTACATCACTTGCTCACCAATGGATCCTCTGCAGTGAATGAGCGCTGTCAGATATTGAGAATCCAAACACCCCATAAAAGCATCACAATAACCCACAAATAATACACACAACTTTAAGTAATGTCTTGTGTAGTGAAAAACTGCCTGAGTTTAAACCATCCATCCTCTTTTGTCCTCTCACATTAAAATTTTCCAACATAATTGTACAGAACTGTTTAGGAGTGTTTTCACTTTTTAAATGGTGCTTGATCTGTGTATATTTCTCTTCTGATTCAGACGAGATGACTTTCTCACTGGAGAAATCAATATTATGGATAATGGATTTATATTTTAACCGGAGACAACAATTTGAAGTAAAAATGTCTTAATAATTAATTTATTACAAACATGCAACACATAGTTGTGTCGATTATTTGTGGATTCTGATGACACTTATTCACTACAGAGGATTCATTAGTGAACAAGTGATGTAATGGTAAATTTCTTGGAATCTGTTCCAATGAAGACACAAATTGATTGGATGGCCTGAGGCTGAGTGTATTTTCAGCAAATGGCTAGGACTGTGTTATTTCACACTGTACAAGCCCCTATGAGAAATTCAGCAGACAGCAGACTTATTTATCATTTTAATGTATTAATAAGATGTAATGATCAAGAGTGCATTTGTTACAATCGCTTGACAAAGTGTGCTATCAGCAAAAACTGTATCTGTGTGAACTAGTGGACTGCTTTTTATTGTTCCTGAGAATGCACTGTGCATCTGCGATTTAGTCAAGTGGGAAGCAGCTGGCACTCAGCTGAGCATGCTTCAGATAACTGCAATAAGTGTATTGATTTTTTTTTATACAGTACATCACAATGCAACTTCCACTTTAAAGTTTGCAATTATTCAGGTATAAATCCATCAGCATTTTGTAAAGATGATTACCAAGCATATGGAATCATTGTACCATTAAGGAACATCTCAGCCTCAGTCCCAGTTATGCAGTGAAAATAATCACCAATAAATATTATGCAATAGGCAGCGACAACATGGGTATGATTGCCTGTAAATATTTTAGTGCATAAGAAATGAGTATGGAGTAAACATGCAAACATTAGGCTCAGGACAACAGTGATGCAGTATATATTTTTGTATTCTGTTTAAAAAAACAAGCAAAACAAAACAAAACAAAACAACAACAAAACTTTGTGTTTAAATAGTGAACATGAAAACTTGAAAAAAAAGAAGAAAAAAAAAGAAAGAAACTAAATTGCAGCTTTTATAGAAGTATAAATGAGAGCTCACAGCATCTCTGTCTTGAAATGGTTAAATGTTAGTGTTATTTTGTTTGTTTTTTCTATGGAGAAAATTAATGTGATTTTCGCTTACAGAACCCAGCTGTTGTGCTGTATTATGGTTGCTACAAGAGCTTTTGGTAATTGTTTCTGGGACTGCATGCCATTCTTGACACAACATCCAAAAACTGCCTTACTTACACAATGAGCATAAATTTACTCTTACACACTTACTAAAGTTATGCTTGTCTTGTTTAAGAAAGATTGAGAATAGTTGGAAGACATAGCATTTCTATGACATTTACATGAAGACAATGGTGGATTCCAGTACATATTTTGTGCCCTTGATACTAGGTGCTTATACACATGTATATGTATAATTAATAGAATGCGTTAACTAATAAAATGTATGTACCGAATGCCTTCTCACTCTCACAAGAGTATATATATATATATATATATATATATATATAGATAGATAGATAGATAGATAGATATAGATAGTACAGCTTAATAGTTTGAAAGAGTTTGCAAATGCAGAACTGTTTCAAAAACATATAATGTAAAATAATATAATGACAGATGGAGATCACTAACTAACTGTTTTGTGTCCTTAGGTCAGACTTGTGGCGGCTTGGTACAAGGTCTCAATGGAACTATAGAGAGCCCTGGCTTTCCCCATGGCTACCCCAACTATGCCAACTGTACATGGATCATAATTACTGGAGAGCGGAACAGGATACAGTTGTCATTTCACACCTTTGCTCTGGAGGAGGACTTTGACATTGTCTCCATCTATGATGGACAACCACAGCCGGGCAACCTGAAGATGAGGTGAGCCCTATGCTCCTTATTTCCTCATTGCCGTAGCTTTGTGATGCCTTTGTTTTGGCCTTATATACATGGTCACATGCATTTTTATGGATTGTCATTTTTGAAAGTGTTTCTACATGTTTTCCATGAGTGGAGGCTTTGTGTCAGATACATGTGACAGGATGAGTTTTATTATGGTTTGTTGGCTCATTAGAATCGGGTTCCATTTTAATCTTTTCGTATATTTCAAATGGGAAGACACGCCCACTGGCGTTTAGTGGCGTCTTGTCATTGATCGCACCTGGTGGCTCAATTATTGAGGTGCGTTCTAGTAGAGGCCCAGTGGCTTTATAAGACGCAAGTATAAGTGTGGCATGGTCATTCCGCTCTGTGTTCCTGTTTTGTGGGCCGTAAAGGTCCAGGGGTTTATGTCCTGTCGCGTTCCCCTGGTAAGTCGCCTGATTTGCTGTTCCTTATAGTCGCAGTTTTACATTCTAAATGTGTGGTTGTTATTAGGGTGTGTGTCCGAAGTGACGAGCACAGGTAGCGTAAAGCTTACTGTTGTCTAAGAATGAGGTAATAAACTTTTATTGTGGGTTTCCTTTCTTTTGAAGTGGGGAAATCATTTAAAGTGGATGTCTATTTGTGTTTTTATATTTGTATTTTAGGTGCGGCCTGAGAGCGCTAGCTGTTGTTTCATAAACCCTGTATCTACGGATGTTTCTTATACTGGTTTCATCTACGGCTGTTCGTACGGCTGTTTTCATATACTGTCAGATCCTACTGTTTCATGGTCCTGTGTATGCAGCTGACTGTGTGGTCGTCACAGTGCTGAACCGCTGCTTCCCTGAGTGTTCGTAAGACTATTGTTCAATCGATCTGTATGACGTGGTGAAACCATGGACATTTTGTCTTTTGTGCAAGTCTAAGCCAACATGCTTGGATTTTGGTTCATTGAAACAGCTGATTGATTTTTAAATGTTATTTGTGATTGTGTTTTGATTATGTATTTTCTTTTTCTCTTGTTGTAAGTGTCTTGGTCAGTGTGCATATATCCACAGGTGAACGTCTGACGAGCTGTGATACTGAAGCTTAACAGAAGGGGAGAGTGCATTTGGTATAGTTTCTTTTCTTGGTTTGTCATTTGCTTCAAGAATCTTTTTGCACTGATGTTGCTGTGTGGTGTGTCCCTTCTGTTAATGCTAGATTTATTATGGTCTCTTTGTAACTGGGTATTTAACTGGTAAACTGTTGACAAGACCCATTCTTTGAAATTTTTGTGCAAAATGTTATTTTGGTGAGTCACGTCTCTTGCTCATTTAGTAGAATCGAACCTGTTTCCTTGAGTAGCACCTGAGGGTGCGTAGTATTTCCCTGGGTGCAAGTCCTAGGGTGGCGTAGTCGTCTCTCCAGTGTTACGGTTTCTGTTGTGCGATGCCACGTTGCTACATATAGTAGCCTACATCCCCACACAGAAGACAGGAAGTGCTTGAATTTTTTTTTTTTTTTTCTGACAGCACTTTAAAATTTGACTTATCCAAAACCATCCTGTACAATGGGTGATGGTCTGTCAGATGCAGCTAAAGGAGAAACTCCCATTAAACTACAGCTACAAATATATAACACAATCACAAATGCAGTTCTTGAAAGTGTCAAAGGTCAATTTATGTTTCCTGAAGAAAGCTGTTAGAAGGATATACTGGGAAGAATTTTTGAGTTTGAAGTGTCTAATGGATTAAGAAATGATTAAGAGTGACAAAAACAAGTGCACAGGCCCAGTAAAAATGGATAGTGTTGATGAAGAATGCTTTCAAATGAGAGTGGTTGATGCAAATATTTACGTAAAGACAGATGGACATATGGACTAAGAAATGTGACCCAACCCATCTAAAAATGTGAAAAACAATGATTGCAACGATTGTCTGCAGCCCGTATAAAAACACAGCAATTCAGTGACTGTTGCCACTTATGCAGCCCCTCGATGTACTGCATCACCAGCGTTTCATAAGGAAACCATCGCTCCTCAGAGCTTTTTATGAATTAATCAGAAATGAACGAGTATGGCAGGCTACGCACCCCTATTCAGGGAACCAGGGTTACATACATGACCAAGGTGTTCACATTTATAGAATAGCTACATCATATGCTACATGCTACTGCCATTTAGCTAGTATGCGCCTCAACACAAACAGACACAAAACATAAACTGACTACTGATCAAATAGATAAAACCTGGAAACCTGGAGCCTCCTTTATATAATGTTGTCTAGAAACCATTCTACATTTAATCTAAGATTATTACTCAATTTTACATACATGTAATTCAGAGAAAATACTCACAAAAAAATGTGTATACGCTCTCTTTCAGAAAATTGTGAAATCTATAAATTGCAAATTATTTTGAAATTGTACGCAGCTAAATGGTTTCAGATCTCTGCCTCTGCCCTAAATGCTGCCTAATTAATGTAATTAGCATATACAGTAAAAAAGCAGCAGTTAACATACAAATCCTTTACATGAGAATTCAAACTGGCAAAAAAAAAGTATTTTAACAAGGCCAAAATTTGGGTCTTGTTGGTGGAGATAGAGGTTTGTACTTTTTTGGGAGCCTCTCCATTGGGCTCTCACACAAAACAAAGTTTGTGGCCTGGTAATGTGTAGTGCAGGATGTAAACAAGGTAGGAGGGCAACAAAGACAGAAAAGTCCCTAAATAATAGAACAGTCCATGGAGGAGTGGCGGGAGATACAATGAAGGGAGTAGCCAGGAAGGAGATGATGGAATGAAGAGCCATGGAAAGAAATGGTGGATGGAGTAGCCATGGAGTAAACCAAGGCAGAACTGAAGGCCCACGGGACCAAGGTGGAGACAGGGGCTTGGCAGGTCAGGGCAGAGCCAGTGGGAGTGAGGACCAAGTTGGAGCCAGAGAGAAGGAGGGACAAGGCTCATCCAGAGACCCAGAAGTCCGTGGCGGAGTCCTGGGCTTAGGGGCCTGAGGTGGAGCAAGGGGGTTGTCATCCCAGAATGGAGCCGTAGAGAGATCCAGTGGAGGTGGAGCTGAAAGATTGTAAGGAGTCTGTATAGGAGTAGGAAGCTGGGCTGGAACAACTGGGATGAAGAAGGGTCAGGGCTGAGCAGAACCAGTGAAGACTAAGGAGACTCAGGGCTGGGCGGAATCAGTGGAGACGAAGGAGACAGGTGACCAGATGGAGTCAGTGGGGATAGGAGTCTCTGGGAGCAGACATTACAGAAATATCTCTAAGGATACTCAGCCAAGTTAATTTAAAGTGGGAAGAGGATAGGTGGGGCTCCACTCTATGCCTGAAAACTCCACGAGAATGACCTATAGGATGGTGCCAGCTCTTGCACCAGACTCCCAGGTGAAAAAAAGTCAATGGTGTGGTCCTCAAGGGACCAATCCCCCTGGGTGAGGAGGAGACATACTGATGGCAGATCCATTTAATTATGGGTCTGTTCTTCTTTCAGGCTTGCTTCCACAAAGCCAAGGAGAGATAAAAGATTGTATTTAGCAGCACTATAATTCTTCCAAACAAAGTACAAAACAAAGTAGATATATCTCAAAACAGGAGCTCAAAAAAACAGGAACATAGGATAAGCAAGCCATTAATATAACAACAAGAATGGACAATCAAAGACTGAAACTCAGGACTATAAATACACATACAAAAAAAAGCAACAAATGAGACTAATGTAGTGAATTTGCTTTCACCAACCTAGGGAGGCGGAATAGTGTAGTGACGGGTGCTCACGTCACCAATGACGTTATGATTTTTGGATCACATGTCACTTAAGGTGCCGTTATTAGTATATCACATAAGAAAGATTGGTGGGACTCCTAACTTGTAGAAAGTTTACTGCACCTAACTTGTAGAAAGATTCTGATTCAGAATCAGAAAGAGCTATATTACCAAGTATGCTTGCGCATACAAGGAATTTGTTTTAGTGTCATAAGCTCCCAGTACACAGAGACAACAACAACACACAGACAATAAAAATAAGATGAGAATAAAAAAATACACATATGTAAATATAAATAGAAAAATTGAAAAAATAAATTGAAAAATAAATAAATTGTATGTACAGTTGTGCTATAGATGATAGAATGGAATAAAATAGAATGAGATGCAGGGATGTACTAGGATGGAGGTGGTAACAAATAAATAAATATATAAATAAGGTTATTGCACATTTTTATTGCATAATGTGGGGAACATTTAACTGTTCATAAGGTAGATTGCCTGGGGGAAGAAACTGTTTTTGTGCCTGGCTGTCCTGGTATTTGGGGCTCTGTAGTGCCGGCCAGATGGCAAAAGTTCAAAAAGGGGATAACTTGGATGTGAGGGATCCAGAGTGATTTTCTGAGCCCTTTTCCTCACTCTGGATGTATACAGTTCTTGGAGGGTGGGCAGGGGAGCACCAATAATCCTCTCGGCATTCTGAACTGTTCTCTGTAATCTTCTGGTGTCTGATTTTGTAGCTGAGCCAAACCAGACAGTTATTGATGTGCACAGAACAGACTCGATGATGGCCGAGTAGAACTGCTTCAGCAGCTCCTGTGGCGGGTTAAACTTCCTCAGCTGGCGAAAGTAGTACGTACCTTTGTTGGGCCTTTTTTACAAGTGTAATAAAATAAATTGTATTAACAAAAGATAGACAAGAGTAATCAACAAATACTAAATGAATACATGAATGAAAAAATAATAAAGTGCATAAGATGCATAAAATGCAAGTGATTATGTTGGGTGTTGCTAGATCAGAGCTACGTTATCTGACCTAGCAACACCCAACATAATCACTTGCATTTTGCACTTCTGCATTGTGTTATTTTGATGTTAATAATAAAAGGTTTTCCACACAAATCTGGTTGTGCCAAAGGTGATTTAATTGCAGCGCCTTTTCTCTCTCCTCTCTGTGCGGTAAAACACACAAACAGACAGGCACTGTTATCTGCCAGATTTTCTCTTTTGCCTCTCCTCTCTAGCGGCATTGCAGGAAAGAGCGCACATACACACATTTTACAACACACGTACACATTATATACATAATAATAATACAGTGTAAATAATAATAATAATAATAATAATAATTATTATTATTATAATCAATTAATGTAATTCAAAACAGCTTTACAGTGTTTCTTAGATGCCAATTAACATACCTTTGTGGTAAAACACACAAACAGACAAGCACTGTTATCTGCCAGACTTTCTCTTTTGCCTGTTAACCACAAAATATGTGTTTAAGTACACCAGGTAGTCAACCACAAAAAACACACACTGATGCAATGTCCATCATATTAATAAACTAGAATATGTCTTTAGAATGCTTACAAAATATACACAATTATATAGGTATAATTATACATACATATCTATATATAAATACATATTTAATTAAAATGTTAGCCGCTTAGTCACTAACACATCTCTCACTCGTGACGCACACACCAGGACGCCATTTCACGCAATATACTATTCACCCATTAAGAGCACTCAAATAAACTTCATTTAACCGATTGATAACTCAAACTAATAGTCAAATATAACATCACATGGAATGCTTTTTCACAGTTGATCATTAAACATGAAATGAACGCCTATAAAACAGTTTAACATCAGATGAACGGAGCTCATGAAATCGTACCTCTCCTCTCTAATGACATTGCAGGAAAGAGGACGAACTCTGATTGTGCTGTGATTTGAACCTCTCACCTACGTATGACGTCAGCCGACGTGCATACTGTGACTATTACCTTTAATAAGAGCGCACAAGCTTCTTTCAAAATAAAATACCCCCTAACAAATAATAATTAAAAATAAAACAAAATAAAGTAAATAACTAAAATTTATAATCTGGTGTAACAACATAACCCTGCTACATCCACCCCCACTGTTTTACACCAGATTATGAATTACATACAAAGTCTTTGCAATTCAACAATGTCACTTATTCTGAGATCACATTAGATCTGTTCAGTTCTCAACTATCTCTTTCGAGATTAAGGTAATCCAGGGGTAAGCTAATCCCCAAATTACCCATAGAAAACCATGCCTTTGACAATTGTACCCGTAAATGTACATCATCCAAAATATGTAGTCAACAAAAAAAAAGTTCCAACAATTTATCAACACTTAATTTTCATTCAACACTTTAAATTTCATGAATTGCATGTACTCTCTGTGTAGACATTGACTGTATAAATCTGTTAACTGGCTTAATGAGTCTCCCAAATCTTGACCTAAAACCATCTTGAACATTTGTTTCTCTTACACTCATCTGATCTTGCTCACTTAACACTGTCGTAGGAGTTTCTGTAACAGTTGGATCATCATGCTTATCAACTTTGGAAGCACACTCATCACTCAGAACTGCTGATACAGAAGAATCATCAGACACCAATGAACAAACTGACAGAACTTGACTGGGTACATTGTCAGAATTTCTTTTTTGCACTGGTACTCTGTCCATTCCAGTGTCACATTCCACAACTGTGTCACCAGGTGCATCACTCTGATCAACACTGAGACACTCGACAGACTCTTTTCTCATCACATCTGAGGCAGCATCAAGATCAGCCACCCAATGAGAAGTTCAATCTTCACTCTGAGTTTGATTGTCTTCAACACAAGAAGAGCAAACAGAGGAAATTTCAACACTGTCATTGTTATCACTGCCTTCATTCCAAGCGGGCACCGGCAGGAAGTTGACAGGCATCAACAGATTACGATGTACTGTCTTGATTTGACCTGTCCCAGGGTTTCTTATCTTATATGTGTTCAAAGTGTCACTTTTGCCCACAACAACATATACCACCCTCTCCCATCGGTCCGCTAACTTCCTTTTTCCACGTTCCCCCTTATTCGCAAGAAGTACTCTGTCACCCAACTCAAGAGAATGCCCTTTTCCTTTACGGTCATAATACTCAGCTTGTTTAGCCTGTTGGCGTTTGGCATGTTCTTGAGCAACTGACATTGCTTCCCTCAAGTCTTTCTGAAGTGACTGAACATACTTGTGAACATCAACGGTCTCAT
>JAFVLL020040205.1:0-32024 GCA_021397915.2 Tor tambroides | reverse complement strand
CTGGAGCCCTACGATGGTTCTCGAAGTCAGAAAAGTCATAACAATGTTAGCAGAATGTTGTCTGTGGTATATTTTCACTGCAAAACAATAAGAAAAGCCGAAAATATCACCGCAAATTTTGAGAAAAGCCACAGCAAAATCAGTCATTTTAGGCCGCAAAAATCAGAAAAAAGTCCCACGAAATCCTGGAGGGACTGATATGGCATTGCTGAACAGCGCCAAATGGAAAATACTATCTGTGGTGTGGGTTTTAATATGATATTTATAAGGCTTGACTCTCTTTAATTGTTAATGCTGTATAAGGTTTGAATGTTTTCTTGGGGGTTTGACATTGAGTCTCTGTTGGGTAGGACCCAGCTGCACTATAAAATTTCTTTGGAGAATATATGTGTGTGTGTGTGTGTGTGTGACTGAAAAACAGTTTCTTTTATAAATCATATGGTTTGGAAGACCGAATACTCTCACCCCAGTACCATAATATCTTCCTTTCAAACCTCTTATAAAGGTGCAGTCCATGAACGACTCACACATTTCTGCCTGATTATTGGATAGATTCTGCTGCAAATAGATTAATAGTAGACCTATCCACAGTTCCCTCTGCAGTATATGATTGGCAGGTCGGTGTAGAAAAACCCAGTTAAAATGGTCTCGAGGGTATGAAGAGGAACTTGTTACATCCAAATTGCCAGAGGACTGCAGTTCTGCTTTGTGAGCCATGAAGCTAATGTTTATCTCTGGGCCGGACACAGTCAGCACAGTGTAATGAGCCACACAGCATTGAAATGCCCCAGAGAGGTGAACCTTGGTAATCTGATTTGATAGTTAAAAAATAGCATTTAATTTGAGTATTTTACATGTTTTATAAATATCTTAGAATTAGTAATGGAATGGGAAAAGATGTTCTTGTCATATAAGCCAAGTAACTTTTATACTTAAATTCACTGATTAATTTACATTTGTTTTAGATTTAGTCAAGACTAATTCAGGATGATTTGCAGGCCATTAGTTAACATAATAGGTGGGCATTATCACATTAGCAAGGTAATCAGCCAGTCAGTGTCCATGTGACTTTAGGCTATTTGTTCCTGTATTGCAAAAAAATCTTTTTTTTTTTTAAGATTTATTTCAGTATAAAAGCAGGACGGGATCGGGAAAGGTCTGCGAGCCGGGACTCGAACTCGGGATGCCCGAAGCACAACAGAGTGAAAACAAAACAAAACAAAACAAACAAAAAACTTTTTTTAAAACAGTATTTTTATCCAGTAAAAATATCGAAACATCTGTAAAACAGTACAAATGTATATGAAAATTACGTTAAGAAATTAAGACTTTAGCGAATATATCTTACAGACTGTCCTCCAACAAAAAAACAACCCTATAGGTCATTTGTACAAGCACCTTATTACGACCTACATTTACGTTTTAAAGTTAATTGCCCTCTAGCGGGCGTAAAAATAACGATAGTGTCATGTTGCGTCTGTCGTCATGAAATGACATATGACTGTCATTACCACTCAAAATGCATGTTTATTTAAATGCAGTGCGTGGACTTTTTTACACTGCTCAACCCGATCTCACAGCAATTCATACAAATTTTACTAGTTGGCTAATTTGTACGAATGAGCATGTGCGTTTTCTGGGATCGCATGATCACATGATTTCATATCGTCATATAACGCAATGCTCTACCAGCTGAGCTACACGAAATCCGAATTATGACGCAGATAAAAGAGTACAAAGCATTAATATGAAAGTGTCCTGTTGCCGATAGGGGCGCAATTGTAGTATATGCTCTGATGGGTCGTATTTCAGGGATTTTGACAAACAACCTATACGGGCGTATTGGTTGGAGGACATTTTTATGTGGCACATTGGCAAATTATTTTCGTTTCAAGGATACTTTTTTAGAAGTACGTGTAGAACAAGAAAAATAAATTGCCAATGGGATAGTAAAAAAAACTTGGATATTAAAAAACAAGTCTGAAAACAAGTAAATTCATCTAGTTTTTTTTGTCTTTATCTTGAATGTTTATTTTAGATTAATCAGTTTTGTCTCATTTTCCAATGAAATACCTAAACATAAAGAGAAATATACTAGAGAAGTTAAACAAGGTGATATCAATACTTTTGTTTTAGCATGTTTAGACAGATTAATCAGTGTTTTGTCTTGTTTTTAAGGAAAGGCATGAAGACCTTTTTAATGTCTAATATTTTTCTTATGCAAGATATTAAGTTAATTCTTCATACCACATTGCCATTTTTTTATGATAAAAAACATAATGATAAGCCTCACTACTTTGTTAGAAAGTAAACTGATCTTCTTTTAGGATGTTTATTTTTACAAGAAGATATAACAAAGTACAGATTTTAGAAAAGAGGATTTTTTTTAAAGTCTTTTTTTTTTTTTTTTTTAAACCCACTAGCCATAGCAGGCTGCATTGCTGTCTAGGGAATGCATTCTTCAAACTCCGTTGTGCTCTCTTTGAGGGTAGACACACCTTTTAATGGACATTGGAGTGATGGCTCCACTTTCTGAATGTTATCTACTGCCTTTGACCAAATCTGTTGAGCGGACTGTAAAGTGCACTTTCAATTCCTCAGAACCTTTGTTCCCTGTCCCACAAAACATTTGTTACTGCAGCCTCGTTTTGGAGCTGAATCTTGACTCAAATCGAATAGAACTGCTTTTTTAAACACTGGTTTATACTTGAAGTCTTTCAGGTACAATCTCCACTACTGACAAGCCAGGACATTTACTGCCTTCACTTTCCATGTACCTAGAATGCAGTATCGTTGCTCTAAACTTTATTTACACATCACTGTCACTGCTAACTACTGGCCTAAAAACAGTGCAGAGCTTCATAACGCCAGAACCTTTTTCTGCAGGTCTAGTCTTCAGGTCATATTGTAGATCTAATATTGATTTTTTTTTCTTTCTTAAAATAGTCATTGACCAGCTAGCAATAGGTAATTATCCCGCTATTCAAATGACAAGAAGCTCAACAATGTTCATTTAAACTGACCCTTTGTGACAGAACATTTCTCTAATTAATATTATGCAAATACAAGGGTACATATGGCATAGGAAAGAATGGTAAAGTAATTATGGATTATGATGTTTGAAGATACATAAAACTAATTTTCTTATGCAAATTAATCCAATTAAAAATACCTAACCTTCCTTACAATCTCACTCTTTAATTTGAATTTGAATACTCTATACTTCACTCCTAAAATTAGTTAATGAACTCCGAAACAGAAACTTAGAGTTTGGAATTGGCAGTGCACTGGGGAAAAAATGTAGCTTGAAAGATTTTATTGCAATATTGCCATGGCACTCTCTAGTGTATGTCATTTTATGAAGCTAACACATACTGAAAATGCATCTATGGTAATATGTGCATCAAGGGACACACTAAGTATGCTTGGTGAACCCTCTTTTCCCTCCGCCTGACTCTGAAATGCCCTGTTTATGATTACCTCGAAAGCCCTCCAATCAGTGTGCATTGTTACTTGGTCATCAGTTAAAAAAAATCCTCTCAAATAAAACAAACACTTTGGTCCACCCAGTATATATCACAGTTCAGAATAACAAATGAATAATTAATACACTTATCAGTCCAGCATAAAAAAAGGACCAAAACCACAAGCCAAAAATGTTAGTTTGTAATCACCGACCCTTACACTGATTGCAGATGTCACTTATGGACATTGATTTCAATCAAGAAGGTTGTTCAAGTCATCTAATTTTGACATGTAGGTCATAAATGGATTTGTTTTAGACATGTGGACACCAAGTGGCAACCCAACACAGAGCCAAAATGGTTCATCATACAAAAGTAAACAAAAATATGCATTCACCAGCCACTTTACGTTGGGCCCCCTTTTGACTTCAGAACTGCGTAGATTCAACAAGGTGCTGGAAACATTTCTCAGAGATTTTGATTTAAATCAGACTATCATGTCAATGTAAAGCTCTCGTTCCACCACATCCTAAAGATATGGTGACTATGGAAGCCATTTGAGTAGAGTGAACCCATTGTCATGTTCAGGAAACATGTTTGTGATGATTTGAGCTTTGTGACATGGTGTGTTATCCTACTGGAGATAGCCTTCACAAGATGGGTACATTTGAGGTCATAAAGGGATGGACATGGTCAGCAATAATACATTGGCTCTGGGGTTTAAACGATGTTCAGCTGGTACTAAGGGGCCCAAAGTATGCCAAGAAAACATCCCTCACACACCAGCACCACCAGCCTGAACTGTTGATACAAGGCAGGATGGATTCTTGCGTCATGTTGTTTACACCAAATTCTGACCCTACCATCCCTACACAGCACAAATTGAGACTCATCAGAGTTGTCCAATTTTTAGGGAGCCCGTGTGAATTGTAGCCTCAAGGCCTGTCTAAATACCCACTCTTGCAGTCTTTGCACTTGACCACTTGTCTACTTACATGACGTATTTCCTCTTTTTGGCCCAAGTGTTCCAGTGGTCGTGAAGTTCAGAAGTGTGTGTAGAATTTTTCTACACACTTAAGGCTGGAATACACTACACGACTTTTGCTCAGATTTTTGCCCCGATTTATAGTCTGGAGAAGTTGACGCTAGCTGCTGAAAGTCAGCCAGTCTGCAGATTTGAGTTGACATTTTTCTCAGAAAGTATAGTGTGTGATGGTCACAGACCATTTTTTTTTAGCTTCATACTATGATTCCATCCAGTCGGAGGATATCAAATGTTTGATATTTTGAGGCAGTTTTTAGAACACTCATTTGTCACCCATTTCCTAGCAAGACACCCATTTCTGTGTGAATTTGTTGTGATTGGAGCGATTTGTAGTGTATGATCCTCAGTCGTTTAGTGTATGATGAGCAGTTTTTCCTCTGTGACTGTTCATAAAGTTGGTAACTGTATGCCCAGTGTTTTAAAATCTGTTCAGATTTTAAAAGTCAAGTAGTGTATTCCAGCCTTTATAATGTTGTTTTGTTTTGATTTTCAATACTTTGCATTTTAAAACAAGCTTCTAAATGTCTGTTTAGTAGTCCCTATAACAGATGACACAGTTCAGGTGCCTCTAATTAAGCAATAAAAAGCAGTTGCAATTATTGCACAAATACACATACTCATGCACCAAATAAAATATGCAACACTTTACCTTTTACTTCAAAATGATATCTATTATTATTAATATTTGAAGGGATAGTTCACCCAAAAATTAAAATTCTGTCATTAATTACTCGCCCTCATGTCGTTCCAAACCCATAAGGCCTTCGTTCATCTTCGGAACACAAATTAAGATATTTTTGATGAAATCCGAGAGCTTTCTGTCCCTGCATAGACAGCAACACTACTGTACCACATTCAAGACCCAGAAAGGTAGTAAGGACAACGATAAAATAGTCCATGTGACATCAATGATTCAACTATAATTTTATGAAGCTATGAGAATACTTTCCAAAGAAAACAAAAATATCAACTGTATTCAACAATTCTTCTCTTCTGTGTCATTCTCTGCTGCGGGGTCAAAAAGCTCTCAGATTTCATAAAAAATATAATACATAATTTGGGAATAATCTGGGAAGATTTCCTCAACATCTCGCAAGATCTTGGCAAAAAGTCGATTTATTTCCAGAACATGATGCATGATGGGATACACATAGTCTTGAATACTGCTCTGGATTTAGTGTGCATTAAGGGCACTGCACTTTGACATTTTTAAGACCTGGGACAGTTTTGCACCACTTACTTCCTGTTGCATGTACGCACTCTCAAGTGACCAAGACCTGCATTTGGAAAGGCCCTCAGTTTCCTGTTCTCAGCTGACTGAAGCGGCACTTGGTGTCATAAACGCAATCGTAACTTTTTCACAATTGCAAATAATTGTGACTTCACATGTCACTGGTTCATTATTATTTTTACTTTTAGTAGTTTTGTTCATAGCTTTTGAGGATGAGGATTTTGAGTTTGATTGGCCGCTCAGCCATGTCACCAACAAAATATATTGGAAGCATTTTCCCTTCATATATGTGACCCTGGAGCACAAAACCAGTCTTAAGTCGCTGGGGTATATTTGTAGCAATAGCCAAAAACACATTGTATGGGTCAAAATTATCCATTTTTCTTTTATGCCAAAAATCATTAGGATATTAAGTAAAGATCATGTTCCATGAAGATATTTAGTGAATTTCCTACCGTAAATATATCAAAATTTAATTTTTGATCAGTAATATGCATTTCTAAGAACTTCATTTGGACAACTTTAAAGGCGATTTTCTCAGTATTTTGATTTTTTTGCACCCTTAGATTCCAGATTTTCAAATAGTTGTATCTCAGCCAAATATTGTCCTATCATAACAAACCACACATCAATGGAAAGCTTATTTATTCAGCTTTCAGATGATAGAGAAATCTCAATTTCGAAAAATTGACACTTATGACTGGTTTTGTGGTCCAGAGTCACATATCATAATATGACTTCATATCTCAATGTCACTGGATCATTATTTCGTTTACATTATAGTTTTGTTCATGGTTTTTAAGGATGAGGATTTTGCATGCAGCCTTTGATATCAACAACAACAGACATAGGAAGCATTTTCCTTTTTAAAAGTCAATAAACCTATCTATTTATCTACTTAAATTTATAATTGTTTTGTAACTGCCGTCTGCAGCCCTATCAGAACAGACTGGAGCCCAATTGAGAAGCACTGATCTAGGTTACATTCTTAAAATCTAAAAGTTTTGAAGCTAGTCAGTTGACAGGACAGGGTTATCCTTCAGTGTGTACTTTTGAGAATTTTTTAATATTAACAGAGCACAGTTAAATCAATACTCACAGCAAGAACTTTTGCGCATTTCTTGCGCTTGCCTCTTCAGCAGAGAGAAGACTGCAGCACCAGCATTCAATAGATCATTCTTTGCACATCCATAAAAATACCCCTACAGGCGAAACCCATTTAGAGGCATCGTATAAATTAAACAAAAGCTAATTAGCAAAGCGGTAAATAAAATGTATTATGTATTTTGTTATAAAACAGCGCTGTTTTACATCTACAC
Organism: Tor tambroides; assembly: GCA_021397915.2. Classification (NCBI taxonomy): domain Eukaryota; kingdom Metazoa; phylum Chordata; class Actinopteri; order Cypriniformes; family Cyprinidae; genus Tor; species Tor tambroides. The sequence continues at coordinate 24,965 of JAFVLL020040205.1, read as the reverse complement.
ACATTGGACAACCGCTTTCTATTTCGACAAGTATAACTGCCTGGGCTATGCTAAAATATATCAGCCCTGAACAGCAAGAAAACACAAATAAAGTCAATAAATAGCACGATGCCTTTGATGTTGAAAATATATAAGATATTACATTCAGTCAATCTTGAAAGAGAAGCTGACAGGATCATAAAGACATGAGGGCGCGCATCACGATCAGCCATGGTGGTTTATTTTATTCCATCAGAGAATGACTCACTGTATCTGCCAGAGTGCTGCACTTTAATACAACACTGCAGTTAGCAGGGGAAAAAAATAGTGAAATGGTTGCGTTTCACTAGGGCAATGAATATGTGGTGTAGTTTATCATTGAGACTGTCATCATGATTGAAGTAAATGCCTTCTTAGAACACACACACACAAACACACACACACACACACACACACACACACACACACACACATTTATATGTTCTGCATGTTGTGTACAAAAAAGAATATGCTTTTTCATCAATGTGACTTACAGGAAATGACATGCATTGTGTTTGATATTAATTCTTCTAGAAAATAGAACAGAATATATGTTGGGGAGTAATAATGTTGCAGTGTGAAATATAGTTTAAGCACAACTCTAACACTACATAGCATTCTAAATGGCAGAGTGGACTGTTGTATTTCAATAGAGTTTGTCATTAGCATTTTGCTAAGCTAACAGCCTAATCTTCCAATAAGCCAAAACAAGAATCTATTTTATAGTTATAGTTTAAATGTTTTTCTTATAAAATGTTTATTTATCATTTAACAGTTCATTTCAGTATCATTTCACCATTTTAGGTGGATTTTTCACACAGAACTTGTGGCAGAGCATTCTGGGATTGGCTTCTCTGCAAATGATGCATGTGATGCTGCTTTCAAATTTGACAAAAACAAGGTATTATAAGACATCTTAATTACATTACACTCAAGACATGATTTTTTCCCCCTGCTTGTTCAATTTACTTGATTAAAATGAGCTAATGCAACAATACGTAATTTCTTTTGTGACCATAATTTAATTGTATTAAATCCACTTAATTTTGTAAAATGAGAGCTTACTTAATCCATTTGTACTGGGTCTACAATCTCTTTTGTTCCATTAAAATTGGGCAGTGGGTTTCTAGTTCCTAGGAATGAGTAAATGTTGATGCATTAGCATTTAGCATGCTTGTGTTCTATTTGTAGCTTGTACTAAAAGAGATTTGTTTGAGTTAGTTACATTTTGTGGTGCTTATGCTGCTTTCAAGTGCATATTGGAAGGTCGGACCTCTGAGTTAGGCACTCATTATTACAACATGGCATACATTCAAGTTAGAAAAACAACACAGAAGTAGCATAAACAAAATAGAAGAATTATATTGTGAAGTGTAAACCCAACCATACATCTTAATTCAAAATGATGAAACTTATTCATTTCTATTACTTATTTATACATTGTATCAAAGCAAAATGTTTGTTACATATGCACACGAACTAGACAAAATGACTAGCAAAATGGGCACTATCTTCTCTAATACATTAGAGGCTGTTGCCCCTATCAAATTAAAAGAGGTTAGAGAAAAACATACTGCACCATGGTACAACAGTATTACCCATTCTTTCAAGAAAGAAACTTGTAATCTTGTGCGCAAATAGAGAAAAACTAACTTGGAAGTTTTTAGAATTGCGTGTAAAAACAGTAAGTCCAGCTATAGACATGCTCTAAAAGCTGCCAGGACCGAGCATATCCACAAACTCATAGAAAATAACCAAAACAATCCAAGGTTTTTATTTAGCACAGTGGCTAGTTTAACAAATAATCAGCCGTCACTCAAACTAAAAATTCCCTCACAGTTTAGTAGTAATGACTTTATGAATTTTTTCACTGATAAAATAGATAGCATCAGAAATAAGAAGTGTAGAATCTAGAGAGCATCTTGTAATTCAGCTTCATTCATCACACTCACAGAAAAATTGCTGTGCTTTACAACTATATGTCAGGAAGAGCTAAGTAAATCACTGCATCTAAACCAACAACATGTTTATTAGATCCTGTACCCACTAAATTATTGAAAAAGTTGTTACATGTAACAGAAGAACCTCTTCTCAATATTATTAACTTGTTGTTATCTCTAGGTCACGTCCCAAAACCCTTCAAGCTGGCGGTTATAAAGCCTCTTATTAAGAAACCACAACTAGATCCTGGTGAACTGGCAAATTACAGACCCATTTCAAATCTTCCGCTTAAAATTTTTAGAAAAGTTGTGCCTGCTCAATTGTGCTCCTTCCTGCAAAAAATGATCTCTATAAAGAATTTCAGTCAGGTTTCAGGCCCCATCATAGCACAGAAACTGCACTTGTTAAAATTACAAATGACTTGCTTCCTGTGTCAGACCAAGGCTGCATCTCATTGCTAGTTTGACTTAATCTTAGTGCTGCGTTTGACATTACAGATCATGACATATTCATAGATCGATTATAAAACTATACGGGTATTCAAGGGCAGGCTTTAAGATGGTTTAGATCCTACCTGTTTGACTGTTATCACTTTGTTTATTTAATGGGGAATCATCTCAATTAACGCCAGTAAAGTATGGAGTGCCGTAAGGATCTGTCTTAGGCCCTCTGCTATTTTCGATATACATGTTGCCCTTTGGTAATATTATTCAAAAATACAGGATTAGTTTCCATTGTTATGCTGATGATACGCAACTATATATTTCAACAAGACCAGATGAAAGTTCTAAATTATCTAAGCTAACAGAGTGTGTTAAAAATGTAAAAGATCAGATGACCAATAATTTTTTCCTATTAAATTTGTGTAAGACAGTGATATTTTATTGGACCAAAAAGGTACACAGAATCTCTTAGATTAGAATTTGCATCTAGATGGATGTACTGTTACTTCCTCTTCAGTCAAAAATGTGGGTGTTATATTAGACGGCATCTTGTTTTTTGAAAATCATATTTCACACGTTACAAAAACAGCATTCTTCCATCTTAGAAATACTGCCTAGCTACGGAACATGTTAGCTGTTTCTGATGCAGAAACTAGTTCATGCATTCATGACCTCAAGACTATTGTAATGCACTGCTAGGTAGATGTCCTGCATCTTCAATAAACAAGCTACAGGTAGTCCAAAATGCAGCTGCTAGAGTCCTTACCAGGTCAAGAAAATATGATCATATTACTCCAATTTTACAATCTCTACACTGGCTACCTATTAAGTTCAGTATCAGTTACAAAATACTACTTACTTATAAGGCCCTAGATGGTTTAGCTCCTGCCTACCTAACTAGTCTTATATCACACTACAATCCATCATGCTCCCTAAGGTCGCAAAACTCAGGACTTTTCATAATACCTTGGATGTCAAAGTCCACTAAAGGAGGTAGAGCTTTTTTTGCATTTGGCTCCCAAATTCTGGAATAGTCTTCCTGATAACATTCAGGGTTTAGACACACTCTCTCTGTTTAAATCTAGATTAAAGACATCTCTTTAGCCAAACATTCACATAATGTATCTTATAACCTTGTACTTCAGTTATGATCAAATGCATATGATCATTCTTTTGCTTGGGTTGAACACATCATTTTTTGCTTGGTTTGAACAGCAGCTACGCTAATTTTTCTCTATTTGCTTCTCTGTTTCTGCCTCGAGATGGACATCCCAAGGTAACTAGGAATTACACAAACTCCAGGAATTACACAAGCTTCAAGATCTGAGATGACCAAACACCTGAGAAGAGATGATGCCAACACCGCAGAGAACATCAGATGATGCCAATCTTGAACCAATTTACAAAACTACCAAATTTTGCTGTAAGTTTGATTGCAACATATAATCATTGCCGTTAATAGTGTTCACCTTTTGTTCGAATACATGTCATTAACTAACTGGATGATTTTTACTGCACATTTCTGCCATATGGACATCACCTTGACATAGTCACCACTGATAAGCTACTCCTAAATATAATGTAGAAACTTTAATTTTCTGCGAAGCTGCTTTGCAATGATTTGAATCGTGAAAAGCACTATACAAATAAATGAGAACTGAAACTGAATTAAAGCAAACCATGAAAGTCAAGTGATTGAGTTTATAATTGCTGTCTGTCAACTTCAACCTTTAAAATGATTGAAATACTGCATGTAAAATTAAAATTACTTGCAAAATCATTCATTATAATTTACTGGAAACTTGCTTTCTGTTCACTGATCTGTACAGATACATAGATTATACATATACACACTGTTTTTGAAAGAAGTCTTAAAAGCAGAATAAAAACAGTAATATTGTGAAATATTTATACTATTTAAAATACCTGTTCTCTATTTTAATATATTTATTACAACATATTTATTAATATATATTATAAATTTATTCCTGTGATGGCAAAGCTGAAGAGTACTCCAGTCTTCAGTGTCAAATGATCCTTCAGAAATTTTTGCAATATGCTAATTAGGTGATCAAGAAACATTTGTCATTCAGCTTTGCCATAATGGGAAAAAATGCATTTTAAAATATATTTAAATAGCAGTTATTAGAAATTGTAATAATATTTCACCATATTACTGTTTTTACTGTATTTTTGATTGAATAAATGCAGCCTCGCTGGGCATAAGAGACTTCTTTCAAAAGCAATTTTGAAAAAACAACTTTTGGCTGCCAGTGTATGACATTATCTATATAGATTATTGTTTAAAATCAACATGCCCCTTCCTAAATCACAACTTGATCACTCGTGTATCATCTAGAATTCCCAGATTCCCAAGTAAATACAACTTCACTTGGTCATTCATGTGCTCTGAACCAACGCTATCTCACGGCAATTCGTACGTATTTTACGAGGTGGCTAATTCGTACGAATTCGTACGACCTCACTTCTACGATTTAGTACGATTTGTCTAAACCCCAGTGACGGGTAGGTTTAGGGGCGGGGTTAGGTGTAGGTCATTCGTACAAATTCATACGAATTGGCAACTCGTAAAATACGTACGATTTGGCAAAAATCGTATGAATTTGTACGAGTGAGATCGTACGAATTCGTACGAATTAGCCACCTCGTAAAATATGTACAAATTGCCGTGAGATCGGGCTGTCTGAACTCATAATTACGATGTTTCCATCTCCACTAGAAGAGCACATGGTATTTTTCCACTGCATATTACAAGAGGTATTTGAGTTGAGTGTGCATGGTTATTTTGTATGCTATTTATTCAAAACTCATTTCCAAAATGAGGAACCATTAAATTAAGCCACTTAACTTACCTTTTTGAAAAAGAGTCCTTTCATATTGGGAGCATACCTAACATTAAGTGATCTACAAGTGATCTTACAGTATATGTGTTTTACATTTATGCAGTTATGCATTCAGGAGACACTTTTATCCAAAGGATCTTGTAAGTGTATTCAAAGCATACATTTTTTTTCAGTTTCATATTCCCTGGGAATTGAACCCATGACCTTGGTGATGCAGCTCGTAGTTTTTCTGAAAAACCTGTGTATACGCACCACAGAATCACATTTAATCAGGCTTTTCGGCAGAGTATCTGAACAAAGAGGTCCCCAGACACGGTGAACTGTTCTTTCTACGTAGCGATATTTTTGATAGAGAACTCTGTAAGCAAGGATGATCTGAAGCAGTGATTTGAAGCAGCCCAGAATGCTTTGTGTTTTTTTGATGCATGCCTCCACATCTATCGTGGAGGCCTGATAAATTGCTTAATGCCTTTTAAATCTGCCACTGCCATTGCGCTGATACCATTGGGCTAGAGGAAATATGTGGCAACCTAGTATGAGGAATTTATGAGTTTTGTCAGCATTCATTACGGCCATAGCCTCAAGGCAAAACAAAGGGAATTCAACTGTCTTGGCTCTCTGTTCCTCCTGTGGTTCCCCGGAGAGTTCAATGGCACACAGCGGTCAACCTGCACACACAAACACACACACATACACAGGCTCACCAGTGGATAGGATTTGCGGTTCAGTGCTCTTATGTGCTACAGGGATCAGGCTGAGCTGTGACCAGTCTGCACTACAGGGAAGCTTCAATCATCCAATATACCATCTCTCACATTTCCTTGTTTTGTATGATTTATGTTGGACCTAGAAAGATGGAAAAATTCATAGAAAACCAATTGTGTGAATGGACTGTTTTCTTGAAGAGATCTCTGAATGTGCCTGAAGAGTTAGGGATGGACATTATAGTGGCACCATCAGTTCTAAATCACTATTATTATTATTTTATTTTTTTTTAATTTATCAGTATCGTTGATATTTAATTGTTCATGCTCATTTCCCCAACTATGCATTTCAGATTACACTCTAAAAAATGCCCTATTAAAAACTGGCATCTGCGGTTGCCAGAAATTCACCGTTAAAAGTACCTTGACAGTGTTTTCTGGAATTTTTACAGTATATAATAAAGTTTTACAGTATATAATAAAGTGAGGTAATGTTAATAAATCAAACTTTTTACTTTCAAATGTACAGATGACCACCATAACACAGGTTGCCACCTGATTAATCTTAAGGCCTGTTCATAAAACATCGGCAACAGTCATAGATACAAACTATATATGACTATTGATCATGTTTTATTATAGATGGTGCATAGGGTTTGCACACAAAGAGAAAACATTATCAGGGTAACACATGACACTAAAATAATGCAATAAATATTATGTAAGAGAAAATGTAACACAAAACACCAAAATATACATTATTGACAAAAATAACAAACAAAACTCTTTAAATAATATATAATAAGTTGCTCTGACTGTTATGCAGGGAGTTCTGGGAATGTACTTTCATTGTTTTTCACTATAAATTATATAATTTTTAGTTTTAGCTTTTTTTGTTTTTAGTATTTTACATTTAATATTTTACATTTTAGTAAAATTACATATAATGCCATGTTCAACCATTTACAGTTTCTCGCCATATATGGCATGGTAACTTACAGTTAACCCATTAATTATAATTATAATAATAATAATTGTTTTTTGCTAACCTACTCATTGCAATTAATAATTCCATTTTTTTTTTTTTTTTCAAATTAATGTGAGTATTAGATGATGGCAAAGGTGCACTGAAAAAGGTTTTTACTATAGCGTTTTTAGTCTTTTCTGTGAAAATTACATTTTTTATACTATTCACCTTTGCCATCATCTAAAGCTCACATTACGTTAACCTTTAAAAACTGAATTATTAAATACAATAACCTTTAGCAAATAATTATTTATTATAATTATTATAATTATCTTTAGCAAATCTTAAAATACCTTTTTTATACTGTACATTACAAAATTCAAATCCAATTAAGCACTGAAATGATTTTTATTTTTATTTTTAATTTGTTTACACAAAATAGAATTTTAATATATTGATATTATACATTTTATGTTATCAGAGGTTATCATAATGAGAATAATTATTGGCAGTAACACTGACTAAGATTCAATAAATCATTAAATGTATTAATTACTAGTTATTGGAGAAAAAAAAACAATTCATGCCGATTCAAATGGATCATTAGCGTAACTTTATTGTGTTTACGGTTGCCAAACAATGTTGCAGCTCTGTTCATTAATAAAGACTGTGAATCAGAATTCAGAGTCTGAACTATCCGCTTTATAAACTAGACAGTCGGATGCTCAGCAAGCCTTTTACTGAATTGTATTGATTAAAAATGAAGCCTGGGGATGCAAAAACAAAAACAAAAAAACAGTCCTACTACCGTGTCACATACAACAGCCCGGACAGGTATTACCCAAAGCTTGTTATCATGCTGTTATACAATATCTCGCTTCAGCATTTGCTACCTTTAAGAACGTTAGAGTTGGCAGCCTGCCACGGATAATGATATCAAAAGTGAATCTGATGTGCGGAATTCAATCGTTGCAAAGAAAACTGGTTGGGAGATTAAAATTAGGTTCTAAATGCTATCTGTGGCTGCCGTAGAATGAGGATTGACATGAAACACTTGGAAAAAAGATGCAAATAGATTGAGCAATTAGATGGCATCCTGTCTGCTCAGTTACTGGTACTGCCATGGCAATACAGACAGGGCAGATAATACACTACACTTTTCCAATCCCTGCACTTCTCTGCTGTAATTTTCGCTTTATTTTTCTTCAGTTTCCGCTACTAGCACACAGCTATATGCTGCAATTCTTTAGTTAAGAATTCGATTACACTCAAGATTTAAACAGAGAAGTCTAGGCTTTGGTCTCTCAGGTCCGCTGTGAATAGGGCTATTTATATGAATAGGTTTGCCTCACTTTGGTGTTCCAGAGAAATATTGTTGAATGTGTATTTGCCAATGTAATTAATGATTCAGCCTATTCATAATTCTTGATAGCAACTGCTGGGTTAAAAGAAACCCTAAACGAACAAAAAAGAGAATGTTTTGGTTGCAACCTTGGGCTACACTTGATTCAGTTTATGCTTCTTTAGAAGTGTTGAGCAAAAACATTTTCAACATCCTCTGGGAACAGAGCTACAGATCACTTAAACAACTTGTAAAGTTTTGTAGTATTCAACGAAATGTTTTTCTCCTCTTCATCATCCTTTTTAAACTTTAGAGTGCTATATTAGATGGAAATACTTGGTATTTTCTAGTTCTGAATGATTATAATAATAATACTATTTACATATTACTTCAAAGTATATTTAAGGTATACCATGGTATTACCATTCTACCCTGTCCAGATAACAAGTCAGTGGCCAAAGAAAGCTGGTTTGGTTTTTGTTTACAGCTTACTTCTAAATATAAATACTGAAAGTAAGTTTTTACATATTAGGGAATAAGTTATAAGGAATAGTTCAGCCATTAATTAAATCTGTGCTGAAAATTTACTAACCCTCAGGTCATCCGAGATGTCGGCTAGTTTGTTTCTTCATCGGAACAAATTTGAAGAAATTTAGCATTGCATCACTTGCTCACCAATGAAAGTGAATGGGTGCCGTCAGAATGAGAGGCCAAACAGCTGATAAAAACATCACAGTAATCCATAAGTAATCCACAGTCCATCATTTAACATCTTGTGAAGCAAAAATCTGCCTGTTTGTAATAATCAAATCCATCGTTCAGGTGTTTTAACTTTAAACTGATTCAAATGTTCATTTTTGGGTGAATATTCATTTAATATTATTTCAGTTTTCTTTGAGCCTTGTAGGATGAAGGTAAAGTTTATGTTAGAGTGTAATAAATTAGTAAGTAATAATTTTAATGAGCAACGTGCTTAATTTGTAATCATTTTGTAGAATCGCTTTCACATAGCTGTTAATATTGCACTATAGTAATATATATATGCAAAATGTAATGTAAACTTGCCAAATTGTAGAGAAGACATTTCAAATAAATTTAGACTAACGGTCAGCTCCGCCAAAGAAAGTGAAAAGCTGGATGCTCAGGAGTTCGTTTGCATTTTGCTAACTTAAAATGACTGACGGGTTAATGCAATGGAATGCAACAAAATGATTGCCCTCATAAATCACTACAAATAGGCTACTCATACACAGATGGATGAGTATTCGGTGTGATTTATGGGTGGGCAGCTGGACAACTGCAATGACATCGCTGTATTTTGCGGAGTCACTTATATGCTTGTTTTTACTCTTCTTTTAAAAAGCTTTCTACGTTTATTGTGTCTGGATCTATATTTCAGATATGTTTTTGTCTTAATTGCCATAATGGTGAAGAGCTAATGAAAAAAGAGTTTAAATATCACCTCTGATATCGGGTTGTGTTGAGGCTGCTCTGCCTCGCTCATGAACATAGGGGGCGCTGTTTGTGTGTGAAACACTGTGATGCGATAGAGAAAGGCTTAATTCACACACACACAACATAGCCTACCGCCCAAATTATTCATTCTGTTAAAATTAAAGCACAAAGATATAAATATTGTAAATCCATTCTAAGAAAAATTGTTTTAGTAATGCTTTACTCACCTTGGAGTTGTGAGCAACAAAGATGATAGATAGATAGATAGATAGATAGATAGATAGATAGATAGATAGATGATTTAAAAATGTACTAAAAGTTGATTAAGAACTTAACGTCAAGGTTCTGATAATCCTGTCAGGGTTTAGTGACCGACCCGCAGACTGTACACCTTTACGTAAATGTAAAGGATATAATGGGATAATTCAATAAAAGTACTATTTCACGCAGTTTGAACGAAACAGACACTTTCTGTAACTGACAGACGACATGTTAGCAGTAGAATTGCATACTTCGTGCGCTCGCGCTCGTTTATGTCTGCGTGCGTGCGTGCGTGCGCGCGCGTGTTTACTCCCTCCCGATTCTCCGCATCTCATGATCCTGCGAGCGTCTCTAGGTGATTTAGCGCCGCCAGTCTGAAGCAGGTGTTCAACATGGCGATCTCGGGACTCGGATCTCACTCTATTTCACTCTTTTTCTACGTGATTTTCGCAACGTTTCTGCATAAAGGTAAGACAAGCGGAGTATGTATGAAAGCTTATGCTAGAGCAGTGTGTAAACAACATATGTAACACTTGCGCACGTCTCTGATGCTGCTCGCAGTATATGCACTCTCAAAGCTGTCATAGTTTATCTGAAACACTCTACATGGTAAAAGCTGTCATGTGAGGAGTTCTTCGGCACGTTCGACTGTTCTGAATGGTGTTTTTAGTTGTTTAGCTGGAGAAAAGTAATGTCCAGATGCTGTACAGTACCCTATAGTGTTGCTGATGAGAGGGGACGCAAGTCCGTATCTCACAACCAGAAGTCGGTATTACATGCTGGTAACCTGAAAGCGGTTAAATGAATATAAGATAGTCCTTATGTATATGTAATGCACATGTTTAACGTAGATTTTAAACAAAGAACGCACACATTGCAGAATAACGGCACAATTGCGTTGACTTTATGGAGTGACATTGCGCGCGCTTGTCTAATGTCTATCTCTAAACATATACCGGTCATCTTCAGTTCTTTCTGAGATCTTATACAGCTATTGTCATTTTACAGAGTCGTTTAATGTGCCATTAGTGTTCTTAAAACGATTGTTTTCAGCTTCATTTGGTAGTTTTCCTGGCTTACATGGGAAACGCTCCTCTGTTAGATAGAGCATGCTGTGAGAATCGCTTATGGCAAGCTGTTTTAACATTCACAGCTTTTTGCTAGCTAAAATGTACTTCTTTATAAGTTACCTTTAGTTATTAAAATAGGAAAGGAATACCATAGCTAGTATCTATTCCTGTTTTCCTAGTCAAACAATTAATGGACGTTATCTATTTATTACTAAAGCGTGTATTTCAATAGTTACCTAAATTTTGACCTTGACACATTAAAAAGACTATTATAACTAAGTAATGTTACTAGTTACACCTGAGATAGATCTAATAAATAGTATCTAGTATCTAATAAATACTAGTCAAACTGGAATAGATGCTAGTAGCTATTGGATAACTGCTACTAACTTTTGGATGACTACCAGATCTCTAAATAAGTAACAAGCACTAGTATAAACTGGAACAAGCACTAGTACCAGCTAAACCTAGTCAGAAGTAAATAGTTGATATCTGAAACTCAGATCACAATAGAACTCAGTAAAGTTGAAATAGGTTATACTTGTTGTCATAACTGGGATACTGAGTAGTCTAGTATCCAATGAATAGTAAAAGATAGAAATGGCAACTGTATTAGTAGTAAGTGAAATAAGCAGCAGTAACATAAAATTATTATTGCCTAATGAAAAGTTAGTTGTAAAATTGGTTGAAAGTGGAAATAGTAGTGGAAAATTAAGTTTGTATCTCAACCACAGGTAGTCCCAAGTCGTCATTATCGGGAAAGTGATTAGTGGCAAAGGAACAAGCTCTAGTGAAATTTACATTACATGTATTAGATGCTTTTAACCTTAGTGACTTACAGAGGAGAAGGAACAATGCAATTTGTCAAAGAGTCAACAATTTTCATAATAGACAATGCAGATCAATAGATTAGGAAGCAAGAAAAGTAGAAAGTTAGTTTAGTTAGTTTCACTATTGGGTTACTTGTTAGTAATAATAGAAAATACTATTCTACACTAGTATGCTATGCTAGTAACAAAAATATACACAACTTAACTTTAAGAAATAAATGTTCAAATGGCTTGCCACAATAGCATTTTCTGCCTCCCATCCATCAACAGGTTTTCCGCAAGATATTGGCTTTTTATTGTGTTCTGGGAATGAGATTGCAGTATTCTGTTAGAATTGAGTTATTTTTTATAGTCCTGTTATTCTTTTGTTTTGTTTTTTTTTGTTTTTTTGAGTGATTATTTTGTGTGTTACCCAATTTATTCACTGCTAAAAACCCCCTTTGTAATAGACGTTTGTGGATGGTGCTGCCTGTATTAACAACAGAGGCTTTTCTGTGTGTGAATGATGCTTTTGTCTGAGGCAAGAGGTATATATAGGTTTTTCTTTAGGAGACTTCAAAGCCACTTGTCTTCCTGTAAGTGCTCTTGAATCCTCATATAACCACGTAGAATATTGTGTAATGCAAGACATGCTATTTTCTGACTGGATTTTTCTCCTCCATCCATCCATTCTATATATACTTACAGGTAGTTGAAAGATGAAATACTTCGGGGAAGTTGATTTTTCCTGCACTGTAGCATGTTAAAATCCATCTAAAATTATTTTTAACAGCATGTTTTTGTTACTACTTGCAGCACATATTTATTGAGCATCAACTTTTTTATATATATATATTATATATATAATTATAAATATAACTTTTAATCTTGATGAAAAAAGCTTATGGTCTTGTTCTGCATCATCTTCCCAATACATAAATGTTAAAAAGCAGCAAGTCATCGTTGTTCAACAGGCAGACTGCAGTTAACAGCAAGAGCTGACAGGAGAACTGCATTGGCTTGAGAGGGAATATATATATATTCTCTTAGAAGAAATAATGGAGATAATAATAATTCTGATATGGGACAGTTCTCACTGGCAAACAATACTTTTGTAATGAGATGGGATATTCATGTAAATTGCTTCATGTCAAGGGTAATTTTCAGTCTGCGTGACTCACAGGTAGAGTTTCCATCAGCGCGAGGAACTCGAGTTGTAAATATTAGAAACACACTGCAGCTTTTGCATAATTCACGATGCCCCGTGATGAATGTTATGGAAGATGAATGGTCTGACACTCCCCACAACAATCAGCACTAATTTAAACCCCTCTAAAATCAAATGAGAAACCTTGTAAAACATACCCGCAGAGAAAAGACTAGTGCTCATATATGGTGCTTGCTCATATATGGCGGAGGAGCTGCATTTAAAGTCTTTTGTTAGGGAATTTCTGCACTCTTCTGCTGAGATTGTCACGTATTTGTTTCTCAAAATGGCCTGAATTCCAGCAAACTGTTGATTGATAGTGAATTAAAATGTTTTACCCTTGGTGCATTAACTTTCTAAGATCGTTTGTTGGAATAATTTTCTTTTCTATTTAAAGCGAAGAATTTATAGCTCATTAGATTTACATTATCCCTGCTTAATAAGCCTTGTGCTGATTGCTAAATAATGCACAGCACTACATTATGCTCCTACCAGATGCTAAAGTTGCCGAGACGGAAATGTGAGATAACTTTGCGTAGAAGTGAAGATGATGATGATATGCCCTGAGAAAATGATGTTGCCCAACACAATTATGAGATTTTTAAAAAAAATTTTTTTTTGCAATGTCATTAAGGAACTTGAATCAGAATAACCGCATCTCGCATCAAAGGAGTCTTTTTAAGATGAAGTTCAAAGCAAACTTTAAAGTTATATAATTTGAATCATTTCAATACCTTGCTTCTTTACTTGTGTTTGTGTATTTCAGCAAATAGACGGACCATATTTGAATACGAGTCGGCAATCTGTTAGTTGACTCCATTGGGGTTATTACATATTGCTCATCCACTTATGTAACTTCACAACAGAAACCTCTCTAGTGAACCAACACACAAGTACAGGGGATGATGTGAAGCACTACGAAGACCTCTCCTGTCTTAGTTTTCTGTTTATACCTCCGTATTACTAAACAGCAGAGCTGAAGTATCCTCTTGTCGGTGCTAGACTGGGAGGAAAATGATGCTTGAAGCCGATAGACTATCGCTTCTGTAGGACAGATACCAGTTGAGCGCTATGCAGCAGCACACAGTCAATTAGTGGTAACAGATTGAAGGAAGCCCCAGTGGAGAGAGAATGCTTCATTCATGACACTGCTGGAGTAATGAGAGTGGAATATGATGAGGGGAGGGGGTTCCTGTCTTCTGTGATAAATATTGTCATTGTTCTCATTCTGCCCTGTCTTTCATGGACTGAGCTCATTGTCTGTCCTAGTTGGAAGAATTGTTTTGGCACTGACCATGAAAAAAAATCAAATTATGTTGTTTTTCAGGGCGCAAAGTGCACCGCTTGCTTGCTTTACCAGCCTCTGAAGAGCTGCAGAAACCTTTGTAGTGTTGCGACGCTGCTGACACGATTGACCGGTTTTAAACTGTGCTTGTCATATTGGGAGGGATTTTGAATTATGCCTCCTTTCAAATGTCAGTGTTTTGTTTCCAAAGTCTTTATTATTACAATTTTATGTTTTTCAAATTAAATATACTATTTTATACACACACACACACACACACACACAAAATATTAAATATATGAACTAAATACACTATACTATATCCACCTTATTCTTCAACCCGGAAGTAAGCCATTTTCTGTGAGTGTGCGAGACTTCCAGTTCATAAGCCGCCATAGAGAAATAACGAGAAGAATAACAAAGTGCAGTAAACGGTAAAACTGCTTGCACTACAAACCACTGTGTTTATAATTAAGATAATACATTAAAATAATATGGTAAGACTCACCAATTTGCAATATCAAGCAGCAAAACGAGCAGTTTTGTATAGCTAAAAATAGCTCGAAGTGGATGACACCGAAAGCCAGACACATTCAATTTACAAATGGCCGCGCCCGCTCTAACGGGAAAAATAAAGTGGATACTATAGTATAATAAAGATATTGGAAAAAAACACTGTATGTATGTATGTATGTATGTTTGTTTGTGTGTGTGTGTGTGTGTGTGTGTATATATATAATATATATATATATATATATATATATATATATACTGTATATACATACATACAGTATGTATAGTAGTTTGTTACAATTGTTGTTAGAATATAAAACAGTATTTATTTATTTGATTTATTATGTTGTACTTGTATATATAAAATTTTATAGTACTATAAATAAGTAGTATCGTAAATTTTAAGTATTATAATAATATATAAAATAAATAGAGAAAACTTACCTTTGTGTCTGACGATTCCATTACAGATATATTAAACAAATAATATATTGTAAATAATATAAAAAAAAAATAATATAAATTTCTAGGGATACTACAACTGTCATAGGGCCACTTTTACTAATTAGCACGAGAGCGCAATTCCAAAACAACGGCGATGGGTGTGGAATTTTCTGCGGGTGATTTACTAACAACGGGCAAATTAAAGAACACAGACGCAACATCTCATTTACATATCGACCAACGTAATATACCAAGCGTAGCGCAAATTAGAGTAGTCACAAATAAAGAATAAAGAAATAAAAAGATAAAAGAAATAAAGAAAGAAGCCACCGTACACTGAAAAGAACCGGAGGCCTAAAAATGAAGCTAGACGTTGCAAGAAGTTTTGATAGACTTGGTATATTCTGTGACTCCTATTTGAGGGTTCCAAGCCGTCTTTTATTTCCTGATGCAAATTAAAAATAACATGACTTGGCAAACAATATTTTCGTGTATTAAAATAAGTGAAAATACTTTTTAAAATGTACAATATTTAAAACTTTTAAAATGTATGCAATCAGTGACAGAGCATATGTCTCTAACAATTTTTTTTTTTTTTTTTTCAGCAAAGCAGAATTATTAAAATGTCTATTCTGGTGTCACCTTTGCCTTTTGCACTGGGGACCAGGACCAAGTCCAAACCTATTCAAGTTCACCCCTGTTGTAATACCAAATTTAGCATTTTTATGAACTGTTTATCATATGCCTTAGTTCTTTTAGCACTTTCAGCACTTGTTGACCTCTGAAACAACTTCATCACCAACATGAAATTTTCAAACTCCTTCTTTTACACCACCTCATGTTTACCATCCATAATGGATAAAATCATATCAATTCACTCTTTTCTTTTTCTCAGTGAGGTTCACTTGGGAAAAATGTCACATTTTGGAAGCAAAACAGGTTGTGATTCATGTTGACCTCAAATAATAACAGTACAAATCATTTGCTCTCCATCCTTGCATTATTTGTTCCCAAAAAAACGATTCCAGTTTCTGCCTAATGCACCGATAGGTACGTTTCGAGTCTGTTTACAGCTTGTGTTTGCGATAGACTCTTGAAACATATTTTTATACAGTATGTGTGTCGTGATGACCTACTTCATCTCACCATGCTTTGAGAGTTGTCGTGAAAAATGTTCAGAAACATATGAATGGTGACATGCCCCCAAAGCTTGACGCGATGTGACCCACTTACAAACAGAGCTGCTGATGGAACCTATAAGGTCTCAGCATCATCTCCAGAGACCCCTGCGTTTACTCACTCCCTGTTTTTGTTTCGTTCTCATTAACGCTAGAGAATGCGGCTTCTCTTCCTCCGTTTCCCTTTAAGCGAAAATTGATCGCAGTCTCAGTGTTTTTAATATTTAAACTGGTGAGTTGCGAGCTAGTTAGAAACCACAGTGACATCGTGAATGTGGTCTCGACTGCTGATCGCATCACCATCGATCAGTTGAGACGTAGAGTGGGACTCCAGCTGTCTGAGTAAGAGAGAGTGACCAATCAATAGAACGTACAGATGGCGGCTCAGAGGGGAGGTGCTATTCAATTGAGCTGCTAAATACTTAAGAATGTCAGGACGCTGGATACTCGCAGTGGATGATGTCATCACCTCCAGCAAAACGAGGTTCTGGGACAGCAACATCTGTCTGCACAGTCATGCTCGCATCCGCTTGTGCTATATTGGGATCATTGCTGGAAAATGAGCGTCATTGATTTAGACTGTTAACGGTGGTGCGTGTCATTTTTTTTTGGTGGTAAAATCGAAACATACCTGTTTAATACACATTGACAACTACAAGTGAGCCAATTGCTGAGCCCACTGATAAATTCCAGCACTGTGGTGCTTTCAAAACAATTGCTTTGTTTGTTTGTTTATGTATCCTGGCATGGAAACAGTGGCTCAACCAATGATGTGAATTTGAGGGCGGGGCTATCTGTTTGGCTGACCAATGGCAGACTGGAGTATGTTCAGGAATGATTTTTGCAGTTCTGTTTGGTGTTGCTAGCAGTGTTAATTTAGTATTATTTATATACTATTATGGTTTTTTTATTAATATTTTATTTTATTAAAATATATTGATAACAGAAGCTAATAACAAAATTACTAAAAATGTAAATATAAAAATAATTTAATAAAAATAAAAGAAATTCTAAATATTAATAAAATATATTGATATTAAAATGTATAATTTATATTTTGAATTTATTTTATTTTATTGTTTTTATATTTTATTTAATTTTTAGTAATTTTGTTATGTGCATTTATGTATTTGTTTATTTATTTGTTTTTAAATACATTGCTGTTGCATTTATTGCCATTTAGTAATTTTAGTGCTTCTATTTAAACTTAAAATACTTTAAGTGGACACAGTCATCTCTAATAACAGATCACATTTCATTTTAATGTAGAAACATTAATTTTCTCTAAAGCTGCTTTGAAATGCTATGAAATTGAGTTGAATTGATTAAAATTGATTTCAGGGAGTTTCAGGTAGAAATCAGTTTTTCATCTAATATTTATATTTTATTTTATATCAGCTTTATTTCAGTTAACAAAAATGTTTGTAATAGTTTTAGTTTTAGATAACAATAATAAACCCGCTTGCATTGTTTATTTTTACACAGGTTTTGTTGTTGTTGTTGTTGTTGTTGTTGTTTGTTTTAGTTTTAGTTTCATTTTTAAATTTTCTAAATTCCAGTTTTTTAAAAAACTTTTTACATACTGATGTAGACACATATCAACACTTAAGTCTTTGTTTTGAAAATCTAAGCTCCTTAATCACTTTTTTTTTTTGCCAAGAAGCCTCAATGGTGCATAAAAACAAAGGTTTTAAAAGGTTTAACTTTGCTCAAAAGCTCTGTGCTTGCTTTATCCTATTGAGACACGCTATCTTAATTACTGTTGTACAATAGGACTTTAATTTATCATTTGTCACTGTTAAATCAGGACAATGCACCCCGAGCAATCATATTAAGTCAGTCGAATCAGCCATCTATTGATCGCAGGTCCAGTGGGAGAAAGGTGTCCGTGTAATGAAGCCCCCTTTGTGGTTGATTGAGGAAAGGCACAGTATCAAGTGTGTCAGATTGAATCTCCATATCGGTCCTCAGAATAGCATGATGGGGCTTTTTTTCCCCTTCAATCAGCTTTGCCTGTTGCAAAGGCGTTTGTTAAAAACGACGTGTTATTAATGTAACCTCAAAGCATTAAGAGCAAAGCTGAAACCTTGCGCTTGCGGTAGCTATTAAAGCTCGTATATGAGGTGAGAGCCTGTTTCATCCATTTAAACAGATGTTAACATGATGTAGCATGTCTCTGTGAAGGTCTCTGAACAATATTCTAGCTCTTTTCACAGGGACGGGTTAATGCAAGAGAACCATTCAGATAATAAGCCCTGGAAGGTGTTGTAGATCAATGGTTCTCAGATGATTTCACTTCATAAACCAGATTTTTACATTATATAAGTGATTCAGTGCAGTAGCAAAGTTGTTTAGCATACATAAATGCCCTTAAACTAAATGAAATTAATTCAAATAAATTAATTAGCCTTACCTTTATAGGCATAATTAGGGCCCTATGATTTCCGCGATGCAGAAAACGCGGACGGAATCGCGGAATCCAGTCATAAAAACGGAATTTACAGATTAACGCGGAATGTCACGGAATTTGTCAAAGTTTGGATGAATTAATCAAAAGTAGGTCATTACACTTAAATCTAATCGCGATATGGACTAGTATCTGTAAATATTAAGCCGCGAAAGTTGATTTAAATATGAATCCTGCATGTCATGCTCTGTGTGATTGGAGCAGACACGCGGTTTTGTTTACTAGTTACACACACAGCGCGTGTGACGCTCACGGTGAGGGCATAAATACATGAACAACATCTCCAGAACTGCTCTGAGAGTCACTTCACGAGCATTTTACCATTTCATTTGAGTAAAACTAGCATCATATCATATACACACAGAACTTTAAAGGTATTCACGGCGACCCGTCAAAATAAAAGTTCGGTTTAATTTATTAAAGACATTGTGCCAGAAATAGGCTATATTACTATAGAGCAGTGGTTTTCAAACCGGTCCTACGAGCACCCCCAGCACTTCACATTTTCTGTGTCTCCCTCATCTATCACACCTGATTCAACTCATCAGCTCATTAGTAGAGACCGCAAGCCCTGAAATGGGTGTGTCAGATATAGGGAGACATACAAAATGTGAGGTGCTAGGGGTGCTTGCAGGACTGGTTTGAAAACCACTGCTATAGAGAATGAGGAGTTACATCACATTCTCATTCTCTATTATTTAGAAGAATGTACGTAATATTACTACTACTACTACTGTTGAAAAATAATACAACTTTATTTTTTTAAGAAATAATCACAAAATATTTTAATTTTAATAGTAAATCTTTATTTTCCTTTATTTTCCAAAAATTTAAATGTTTAATTTTCATTAATTAAAATATAAATTAAATCAATGTTTTATGCCTTTTTCTGATAACCAGTAAAATTTAAATACACAACACAGAATTTCTGAGGGGGAAAAAAACATTTCATAAGGCTACTGTAAGAGTAAATAAAAATTGTTTGTATGCATTCAAATAATTAGACATGCTAAAACACAGAATTTGGTAACAATAAAACATAAGGTGAGAAAAAAATAAAACATTTCATACGGCCCTAAACATGATGTCATTTTTGTTACACTTTTAATAATTTAATGTTCAATTGTATAAGTTTCATGATTTTAATTAATTACACATGCTTTTTGATTAATACAATTTAATTTGACCATTAAAAAGGAGTCCAGAAAAATTAAAACGGAAAAAAAACGGAATCCAGAAAAATTAAAACGGAAAAAACTGAATTTAGAAAAAAATAAAATGGAATTTGGGAAAAAATAAAACGGATTTCATAGGGCCCTAGCATAATAATATGCAAAATTATTACCATGACATGATGTGAATCAGAATCATTATAGTTAACTAAAACTAAAACAACAAAAAAATAAACATTAACTGAAATAGAATAAAATAATATATAAAAAAATTCTAAACTGTTTTATAAAATTTATATATATATATATTAGGGGTCGACTGATAAGTGTTTTTTAGGACCAATGCCGATTATTACAGATTAAGTAGACCAATAACCGATATTTTGAACCAATATGTCTGGTGTAAAAATGAAAAAAAGGTCAAAACTAAGAATAACAAATGCTCTGAAAAGAACTTTCTTTATGCTTTTAAATTATTTTATCGGCAAATCGGTTTTGAAAATGACCAATACCTCATCTTTGTAAAAATCTGTTTATTTTTTATTTATGTATTATTTTTTTAAGGTCTACATTGTATTTTTTTTTTAATTCTGCCAGGGGTGGGATGGGTTGGGGTGGGTTCTAAATTTGCACAGTTGCTTTTTGTTTTATATTACTGTTCCCAGAAGAGAATTCAATAAACAGTTGTTAACAAAAAAGAAAATGACCAATACCGATAACCATAAAAATGCTTAATGTCGGCGCCCCAAATTATATACACACACATACTAAAATATATAAAAAATATAAAACATCTATTTTTAAAAATATATGAAATTTATAAACTGTTTTATAAACAGTATTAGTGTTATAAATAGTAACAGTGTTATATATTTGTATACTAAAAATTACAAAAATACTAAATACTTTAAATATTAAATACTAAAACTTTAATTAAAACTATAATATAAAAATAAAAACATTCAAAATATTAATAAAATCAATAGCATCTCAGTGATGCTAAAGTAACTCTAATTTGAACTTGAAAATGTATTTTTTTTTTATTTCTTATTTTTAATAAAAAAAATATAGCTTTGATGTGAACAAAAGCATTTTCTCATCTTTTTATTATTATTATTATTATTATTATTATTATTATTATTATTCCCACTGCTGAATGTGACCTTCAGAATACACCTCATTTGATGAAAATGTTGTTGTTGATCACAGCGGTAAAGCAGTTCCCTCGTTTTAATGATAATAATAATACCAAATAATGGAAAATATGATGCAGCCACTTTAATAAATCTAGTTTACCTTCATATTTTTCCCTTCTAAAGAAAGTCTGTGACGGTTTCAGAGACTCAGACGGGATTAAGAAGATAAACATCAGGATCTGAGCCATCATGCATTGGCTTTAGCTCAAAATCTCTTTCTTTTTTGTATTTATAGTAGTTTACATCTGTACAATAGGAATGTGATCCCTCTCCTCTACACATCAGCTGACAAGTTCTTTTCTCATCTGGAGCTTTGATCACTTCACACAATAGAACCATTTGATTTTAGCGTAACAAGGCCATTGATTTGTGTGATACATTTGTGTAATACAAGGACAGGGATGTTATATAGTAATGTAGGTTTTCAGCAACAGCACAGTTTGAGTTAATTTGTAGTTTGGCTTTCGGATGTAGTCATTTTATTTGTGCAGCATTTTCTTAGTGACTTGTAGCTTACCTTGACTGTAGTTGAAATGCATTGAATTATGATTTGATTGTAGGTTGATAAGCGTCAGTTTCAGAGTGGCTTCCCCATCTGCTGTTTACATATAGGTGTCATAGCTGCAGTGATAGATGTGTAACTGGATGACAAGCTTGAGAAATATCAAGAACTAAAGAAGAAGCTAGAAAGAAAGTGACAAGCCAGAGTCAAAGTAGATCCACTGCTGATATGGGCTCTCGGCGCTGTGCTGGAAAATGGTTTTAACAGAAACCAGGAAAAACTCAATATCTCAATCCAGGAGAGTGCAATCCTAAGAACATCTCAGATACAGAATCCACATAGTAACATTGAGGGGAAAAGGCCAGTGAAAGGAGGTTTTCTGGATTGTGTAGTTTTCTGGACTTTTTTTGTAGCATCTTTATATAATTATACAGAGGCGCTGTTGAATTCCTGATTGTGATTTGATAGCATGATAGCATAGTAATTTTTGCATGTTTGCAATTTTCTGTAAACGCATGGCTGTGCGAAAGAGCCCAGAACAACTTACAGTGCTTTTATAGCGCAGCACTCATTCAAAATAGAAATCTTTTGTAACAATATACGCTGCTTTTTTCTTTCTTTTATTCAGCAAGAATAAGTTAAATTGATAAAAAGTGGTAGTAAAGACTCATATTGTTACAAAAGATTTCTTTTTAGAATAAAAGCTCTTCTGTTTAACTTTTTATTCATCAAAGAATCTTAGCAAAAGTATCACAAGTTTCAAAAAAATATTAAGCAGCACAATTGCTTCTGTTTAATAAATCAGCATATTAGAATGATTTCTGAAGGATCATGTGACACTGAAGACTGGAGTAATGGCTGATGAAAATTCAGCTTTGCTGCCAAAGGAATAAATTATATTTTAAAATATATTAAAATAGAAAACTGTTATTTTAAATTGTAATAATATTTCACAATATTACTGCTTTTACTATATTTTTGATCAAATAAACGAAGCCTTGATGATCATAAGATGCTTCTTAAAAACATTAAAAATCTTTTTTAAATAGTAGTGTATATGAATGTGTGTCTTTTTCTGAAATAATATAATATAATATATAATATAATATAATATAATATAATAAATTATTATATTTCTTTAGAAAAGCTATCATGAAATGGTTTAAATTTCTCCAATACATAAAACTGTTATAATTTAATTTTAAAATGTTTTTAATAAAGCATGAAGATTTCAGCAGTTGAGCAGAGGTAATATTATCTGAGGCTGTTTCTGAGCAATATACTTCATTTGTGGAATATGGAAGTACTTCTACAACAGTACTTCTACCTGAAAGTTCTTAAATATAAATATGTATTTATGGTAACTGTGGTGCTAGTGGAATAATTGTCTCTGGACAGTTATGCATTACCATTTTGACTGAGAAGTAAATTTTCAATAATTCAGGGGTCTGTCATCAATTATTTCTAACATTTGAAACACACAAGCTTGTAGAAGTAGGTTTTTTTTTTCCAGTTCATTTTAATTAAGCAAAGAGTGCTATATCATGAATTGTTGATGTTGCTTAATGGTACAGAAATATTTGCTGAAGGCATAAAGGTATGTGTTGGGATAGAAACACCCTGGAGACGATGCTTGAGGTGAATAAAGTAGTCAAACTACATTAAAGTGAAAGAATCATGAATGATTCTCTGGGAGTGAGGGACAACATTTATGCAATTGGTATTTCATTCAAAATAAGTAATAACTAAGTGTGTTGCACTGAGAACTGCAAATGATTCACGCCACATTAACGTTACATTAGGCAACAAGTGTGACGCAGAAGCTCAAGAGCGCTGACTGGCCTTTGTGAAACAATGGTTAATTTCTTCTGACAGGGAAGAGGTTATCTTAGCCTCAGTAATTGGTTTGCTGCCATGGAAGTTGGATTATTTGTAAAACCTCATTCAGCCCCTCACATTTTATCAGTCGTGGTGCACAGACAGAAAAACTGTTGTTGAAAAAAAAGGGAAGGTTATATAAGAAGTACTGGAAGTCTGCATAGTAAGTTTTACAAAAAGAATGTTTTTATTTGATTAATTTTGTGAATTAATGAAGTTTTGTTCATACTTATGTATCTTATGATCATCGCTTGATTTGTTAGTAAGTAAATCCTCTTATTTCCAATGTCATTGGGGTGTTAAGTTAGTTTAAATGTGTATTTTTCAACAGCTCCTCATCTCTGTTTGCTCGTCACATCTCAGCAGAAGCACATTTATCTTTTCTGCAAACCAAAAATTGCAACTGTCTGACCATGAAGAGTTAGATAATTAAAGTTAAACGCACATGGTCATCCAGTAACTTGTAATTAAATCATTTGATGAGATTTGCCGGCCGTCACAGCTTAAGCATATTTGTTTATTGATGGTTGAACAAGTGATTTGACAGAGATAATTAACCGGGTGAATTTTAGATTCTCTGGTATTGACATCATAAACCTAGTTCAGGTGGGAGCAAATGGCTGTTAGAATGAATCATTTTAATATCCCAGAATAAACCAGTTATCTGTACTGATTTAATTCATCAATATTTTATTTTATTTTTACTATTAAGCCCATGTTTTAAATCAAAAGTGCCACTAAAGGTTTTTATATATAAAAATATTTTTTATAAATATATATATAAATTATCAGGGGTTTATTCATTTTAGATTACTCTTTTTTTAAGACTCTTGAATATAATTATTAGTGCTGGGCAACAATTAATCGTGATGAATCACATCCAAAATAAATGTTTTTGTGTACATAATATATATGTGTTACGGGGCGAACAAGACGTGAGACGTGCGGGTCCATGTGCAAGCTTTATTTAAACAGACGTGGTCAACAAACACAGGCAAGGTCGGTACACAGCAAACAGACATAGACGAGGCAAGACAAAGAGTAATCCTAGGGTAAGCGTGGGTCGACGATCGGCGAACAATATCCAACAGGGCAAGGCAGAGAGATAATCCAGGTACATGAGCAATAATCCTAGAGAGGTGCAAACAGGGTCTGAATGGCAAGGCAAAGGGTAAATCCAGGAAACACGGGCAAGAATCAAAACACTAGAAAACACACAAGGCAAGACTATAATAACTGAGTGGGCTCC
>JAFVLL020040204.1:55862-76451 GCA_021397915.2 Tor tambroides | reverse complement strand
AGGCTTCAGTAATATTCGAGGAAAATGTATTTCCCAAAGCAATGTCTCGTTCCCTCATTTCGGGGAACCGAGGTTACGTGAGTAACCGAGAGCGTCTCATGTACTTATAGAGAGTACAGTTTCATGACTGTTTCACACATTTAACGCACAAAATGCACTTTACAACAATGAAAAATTATCAGTTTTACTTTTATATGAATTCTAAATCATGTTTTAATATGTTTTTGTCTTGCTTTACAGAAGTAGCTACACTTATTTTGATGTATTGACCAACATACGAAAGCACAAGTAATTGGTTATTATTTTAACTGTAGTGTTATTTGATATTATATTATAAATATATTTAAATATGTGGCATATAAGTTTCACCAGAAAAGACAATATTATTGACTATTATTATTAATAACTATGAAATTACATATAAAAATGCACTCACAACCTACATAAGTGGGTCACATTTACACTAGAATACATTTTCATTTATTTGTAAATAACATGCAACTAAGTGTTCAAAAACATTAGTCAGTTTGCACTTATGTTCTTTTACAGCATATAACTGGACATTTTGTGTTAAATTCATGAAATAGCATATAGTTGGTAGTTACTGTTCATGTCAGTATTTATATGTTAATGAGGGACACAAAAGGCACTTGTTTTGTGTAATAACCAAGAAGAACCGGTTATTAAGTTATCTATGGTTTCAAATTTGTTGTCGAACTTGAAGCTGTATCGGTTCCCTTTGTCCGTAACTTCCTACTCTTTTATCCTGGAAATCACAATCATTAAATTCAATAACATTTGATGCATATCCAAAGGAAATTAACAGTGTGTCACAGGAGGCACAAAAGAAGATGGCATCCCACTCACAATGGATTTTCTCTTCATTACTGATGCACAATCCTACCTTCACATGCACATCATGATGAAAACAATCAAATCAAGGTGACAAATTAGGCTTGTTTATTTCATTCAAATCCACTGACGTGACAAGAGACAGGATAAACAACACTTTACAAGCGTACAAAACAATATTTACTTCGCACTAACCATTTGTACACAAAAATGTGATCATAGTGAAGGATAGGGAAAGTTGCTATATTAATCATTTTAAACCTTTTGAATCAGGGCTGCAGGTCCTAATGATCTGTTGGCAAATTCCTTTATAAGTATATGTGCATCACTCTTCAGTGTCCTCCTCACTTTCATCACTCAGAGGGAATTCCCTGTACCCGCGCTGTGTATTGTAGCTCTTCACATGCATTGGACACTCCTGATTTATAATAGCCTTGAGAAACAAGTGTCAGGCGTCATTAGGAAGCATTTGCAAACATACTGATACAGATATGCATACAGACACATTTGTGTTTCTCACCATCTTCTCCTCCCGAACAGCAGGGTTTTTGAGGAAGAAGCAAAGGGGTGCATACAGGATGTTGATAATGCCGATGATCACCATGAGATTGGGGAAGCCTATAGCTCTTACTATGGCCCCTCCTGTTGATGGACCTGCAGTAGGAAGGAAGAGTCAGTTTGGCTCCTGGATCTCTTAGGGTGAGCAAACACAAAGTTTTGACCAGAAAATAGATCTAAATTGTGCCGGAATAAGAATAAATTGTACAAAACATGTCTAATAGTAATGTATTCCAATACAACTGAATTAGGGGCAATTACCAACAGCAAATCCCATGCAGAGGGCAACATCAGCAATAGCGTACACGCTTCCGTAGACAGACACATGGCGAATATCCACTAGGTAACCCATTATTGCCATCATAGATGAATCAACCATTCCTACAAGCACAAATAATAAGAGTTGCACATTTCATACAATCTGGTAGAGTTATGTATTTTAAATGCATAGCGTACTACAAAATGTAAATTCTGTCTTTGTTTACTCTTTCATTCTTCTGCAGAACACAACAGATGATATTTTTTAATTTAGATTTTGCTCATACAGTGAAAGGCAATGGGGGTCTAAAAAATAAAAACTGAGAGACATTTTAAAAAACTGTGGAAAAAGCATGAGGGTGACTAAATGATGAAAGAATTTTCATTTTGTGGGAACTTTCACTTAAATATTGCATGAGAAATAAATGAATAATATTCACCAATAGCAAATCCCAACCCTCCATTGGGACCAATAAGCCCATAGATGTCTTTGGCAAAGGGAACCTACAACAAATTCACATAATGTTACAATCACCACAGTCCTTTTATATATACTTTACCGTTCAAAAGTTTGGGGTCGGTAAGATTTATTAAGATTTTTTAAATAAGTCTCTTGTGCTCACCAAGACTGTATTATTTGATGAAAAATACAGTAAAAACAGCAATATTGTGAAATACTATTAGAATTTTAAATAACTGTTTTCTATTTGAATGTATTTTAAAATGTAATACATTCCTGTGATTCAAAGCTGAATTTTCAGCATCATTACTCCTGTCTTCAGTGTCACATGATCCTTCAGCAATTATTCAAATATGCAGACTTGGTGCATTTCTCATTCTCATTATCAAAAATATTTTTATAATATTTTTGTGGAAACCATGATTCATGGTCTGGTACTTTGATGAATAGAAAGTTCAAAAGAATAGCATTTATTTGAAATAAAAATCTTTTGTAACATTATATAAGTGTCTTTACTGTCACTTTTGATCCATTTAATGCATCCTTGATAAGTAAAATTAATTTCTCTAAAGAAAATATATATATATTTTTACTGACTTTTGAACCACAGTGGGTTTGTTTTGTACATAGTTCAAGCATGCATGAGCAAAGTGTAATGAAACATGATTTATTATGTGATACTCACACAGAGCAGACTGATGCCAACTATAAGCATGCCGATCATGGAACACAACCACCTACATCAGAGAAGCATTTCTAAATGATGAAATGCTCTTATCTCTGTAGACAGAGCTTTTTCCACCATAATGACATATACATGTGCATTTCAATTTATTTATTTTGGGACATGCAAGAAAATGTATTACCTTCCCATTTTATTGGCCAGTACTCCAAACAGATTGGTCCCAATGAGGTAAGAAACACTGGCTGGTAGGAAAGCCATACCTGCAATATCAGTAGCCGTGATTAGCTCAGTCAACAGAACCACAGAAAAGATAAGCAAATAAAACACAGTCATTATGTTTAACGGGGTCATAGGAGCCATCAGGAACCTCTTAGCTGGCTTCTTCCAACTCATATCAGTTGACTGAACTATACAGAAAAACCACAGATCCTCTCAAGAAGCCACATGTTTCACTTAGTCCTCTGTGAGGAGGTATCTAATGCCAAAATGGTTCTGAATTCTTTTAAGTGAACTGCTTTAACATTACATTTGTGTGAGAGAGGAAACAAACAGGGATGAAATAAAATTACCTAAATAAGCAGGAAGTGAATTTGTTTCAATCACATTTTAATGACTTGGAATAATAGAGTTTCTTACCAAGCAGCCATTTTGGCGAGCACATTGTTTGCATCATCCAGATGGGAAGAGTGGGCTCTAAAATAGCCACCCCCATGTTTGCAAAGCACAGCGACCCTGTAATTATATACAGGAACCATAATCTTACTCATCATTCACTCAGCACAGCTCCTCATCCGCTTCATTTACAAATCGTTTTAGCTGTTCATCAAAAACATTGACACATATGATTTATGGAGGCATACGTGTAATTACAGAAACTGCTACTACACCTCCTTTTTAACTTTTTAAACTGGTTTAACTGTGGGCAGTATTTGAGGATGTATTTGCTTTTATTTTATTTACACACACACCTGCACTAATGAGTATGTAGGGATCCTTCAGCAGGGTGAGTAATGGTGTTCCTTCCACGCTCTGAACAGAAGACATAACAATCACTCCCGCTTCTTACAGTAACACTAAAGCACACATTTCTTATCTTTTATCAACTTTCATAACTAGCATTAACTATTGAATGAAGTACTCACCCCTGGAGATATTTTTGAGGGCTGAAGGATGCAGAGCTGGAGGGCTGGTGTTGAAATTGGGTATTGAAAACAGTTGGATAAATAATGTGATGTAACTCTATGAATTTAAAAAGGCAAATTTATAAGTTTTACTAATATCTTACCTCCATCAAACACAGCCAAGAAGGCAAGGATGAGGAAGGGAGAACTTTTACCAACAAACTCATACATGACACTGCCAAATGGCGCTCCAACTGAAAAGAGTACATTTTGCAGTGTTAATATTGTCATTTGTGGCACACATTTGGTTCATTTCATTTAGGTATTGCTAGTGATTTCCAGTTGTTGATGTTACTTTACATTGTTAACTTATATTGTAATGTAAAGCACATTAGAGGACAAATATAATACTATATTAACGTACTGAGCACTCCCATGGCAAGTCCTCCCAATGCGATTCCCATGGCAATTCCTCTCTCATTGTCATCTGTGTACACACTTGCTAACATTCCCAGACCTACAGAATTACACACTCATTTTTATCATATATACACTACAGCTACAACATTGCAGTCACTAAGGTTTTTAGAGAGAAATTAATACTTTTATTCAACAAGGATGCATTAAATTGATCAAAAGTTACAGTAAAGACATTCATAATGTTACAATAAATGCTGATCTTTTGAACTTTTTACTGGTCAAACAATCCTCAAAAAGGTATCAGTTTCCACAAAAATAATAAGTAGCACAACTGTTTTCCAATAAGAAGAAATGTTTTTGAGCAGCAAATCAGCATGTTAGAATGATTTCTGAAGGATCATGTGACTCTGAAGACTGCAGTAATCATGCTGAAAATTCAGCTTTGCATTACAGGAATAAATTACATGTTAAAATATATTAAGAAAGAAAACATTTTAAACTGTAGGCCTAATAATATTTCAGACTATTCCTGTTTTTACTGTATGTTTGATCAAGTGAGAGACTTCGAAAACATTTTAAAAATGGCATTTCATTCATACACATCCAATATTTGGTTAATTATATCAAGCATGCTAAATCACATATATTATACCTGCCACAGAGGAAAAGGATGATCCAATTCCCTGCAATGAGCGGGCGAAAAACAGCAGCGTGTATGTCCCTGAGAAGGCAAACACTGCAGAGAAAGCATTCAAAGTCAGAGTCCACCTCATTTCACTTGTAGTGGCACTAGCCATATAAAGCAAAACCATATAAAACACATCAACAAGCAAAAATATATTGAATTTCTCACTCAGTGCTCACAGTAGTGTATTCAAACAACTTTACGAGCAATAATTTTCATATTGTTTCTCCAACGTAGTTAATCCTACACAATAATGTTCAGATTCAAAAGTCATCCACTTGATTTCCCAGTTGAAAAAACAGCATGTGCCGGTTAGGTTTGTTTTGAAGCATGGCAGCTGGTTTAAGCTGGTTATAAGATGGTCCTGAGCAGGAGCTAACCAGCTTAGGACCAGCACATGACCAGATTAAACCAGTTCAAACCAGCTACCATACTTCAAAACATATCTAACCAGCATTTGCTGTTTTTTTCAACAGGGTTTCAATGTAAGAGCTGAGAACCAACATCCTGTTCTCACTCAAATTCATGTCCTCCTCAATTTCTTCATCATAAACACAGCATATTCATATGCATGATTATCAAATTTTAACCAAACATTTGGTATGCATTTTGTAGTTTAATATACATTAACTCATTGCCATGATGAAATGGATAGTTCATCCAAAAATTAATATTCTGTTATCATTTACTCACCCTAAAGTTCCAAATCTGTATTGTATCTGTTGAACACAAAAGATATTTTGAAGAATGTTGGTAACCAAACAAGGTAACCAAATGACATTGGGGATCAGAAACTGTTTGGGTATCCTTCAAAATATCTTATTTATGTTCAGCAGAATGAAATTTACAGGTTTGCAAAAACTTGAGTAAATGATGACATAATTTTAATTTTTGAGTGAATTATCCTGTTAACCCCTGTTCACAGTAAGATCAATAACATGCATTTAGAAAATGGAGTGGATGAATTTCCATTTCATGCAGAGTTTAATAGTCATAGTCAAGTAGATGACACACATTAATAGGATTTCTAATCGTGCAATGAATAGAGTTCCCATTAAAAGATTTTTCAGCCAGTGGAATTTGGATAATGAGCAAACTGAATTATTCATGATCCCGGTCCTGAGAACAACAGTACAATCAGTCAATATTTATGACTTGCATTTGCATCATATAACATGCCCTGTTAAAAAAAAAAAAAATCCATAAAATTTATGGTAAAAAATCTGGCAGAATTTTCCAGAATTTTACTTTAATTTAACAACACTAGATGTAACATACAACCCTAATGTACAAAACTGAAGAAACATAGTTATTTCAACAACAAACAAAACATCAAATTTGAAATGTAATGCAGGTAATTCTGGGAATGTCTATTTAAGGTTATTCACTGTAAATTATACATTCTTTTTTACTTCCAAAAACGGTATACTACCGTAAAATTACATGTAATGTCCAATTCAGTTTTTCACCATATATAGTAGGAGAACTTACTGTTATCCATTTACCAGGTTTTTACTGTAGCATTTTTACAGTATTTTACCGTTAAATTCACAGTCATTTTTTACCGTGTGACTTACTTATTGTGGAGACAAACATGATGACAAACCCAGCAAACATCGGTATGTGATATCCAATCCTATAAAACAGGCATGCATCAGTAATTTGAAGTAGATCATTCAGCCCTCTATAGTCATTATGTACTAACTTCAGCTAAATAACATATTAGATGATCTTCTCAAAGCGTTTATGTACCTGTTAGTCAGCGGCCCCACAAATGGGTTGACCATGAGCTGCACCAGGGCTTTGGAGGCAAACAACAGCCCAACCCTCACATTCTCCTCTTCCAAAAACTCACTGTCCTCTTTACACCTGTGTCGCTCAGCAGAGCTGCTGTTGAGCCCTGAACTTCCATTAGCACCAGAGGAGATGGTGAGATTGGCAGTGCTGATGGTGTAGGTGCTGTTGTCGTACAGAGACAAGATGGAGGTGTAGGTGGGCTGATCCTCAGAGGGGGTGGCAGACGGGAGCTCTTGTTTCTGGTGCTCTATGGCATACAGGAAGGTTGGGATGATGGGAACTGGAGAGAATGAGAGGTGACGTGAGGATGGGAAGAGGAAGAGCCAGTATCTGTGTGTGTGTTTGCGAATAACCCTTCCCTTCCGCCTGCTGCGGACTATATGAGACAGAGGTCAGAGCAGATGCAAGCAGATAAATGTCATGGGCATGATGAGAGCAGAGTCGCTTGTCCAGCATAATGCTTGACTTTCCCCTCTCATGTTTGGATTTCTGTATAATGTTTTTGCCTATACAGAATGGACTCAAAAGGAAACCAGTGATGCACATGGCTAAAAGTTTGTGGACATCTTATTGTAATCAACAAGTATGGCTAGATCAGCTACACCCATTACAGGTATACTTGCATACACTCACTGGCCACTTTATTGGGTACAACTGCTTGTTAATGCAGATATTTAATAAACCAATCACATGGCAGCAAGTCAATGTATTTAGGCATGTAGACATCGTCAAGACGATCTGCTGAAACTGAGCATCAGAATGGAGAAGAAAGGTGATTTAAGTGACTTTGAATGTGGACAGCTGTTGGTGCCAGACGGGCTGGTCTGGGTATATTTCAGAAACTGCTGGTCTACTGAGATTTCAATACACAACCATCTCTAGGATTTACAGAGAATGGTCCAAAAAAGAGAAAATATCCAGTGAGGGGCAGTTCTGTGGGTGAAAATGCTTTGTTGATGTCAGATATCAGAGGAGAATGGCTAGACTTGTTCTGAGCTCATAGAAAGGCAACAGTAAGTAAATTAACCACTCGTTACAACTGAGGTTTGCAGAAGAGCATTTATGAACACAACAGATGGGCAACAACAGCTGAAGAGCCACTCCTGTCAACTGAGAACAGGAAACTGAGGCTACAATTCACACAAGCTCACCAAAATACAACAGAAGATCGGAAAAGGGTTGCCTGGTCTGTTGATTTCTGCTGTGACATTCGAATGGTATAGGGTCAGAATTTGGCATAAACAACATGAAAGTATGGATCCATCCTGCCTTGTATCAACGGTTCAGGCTGCTGCTTGTGGTGTAATGATGTGGGATATTTTCTTGACACACTTTGGGCCCCTTGATACCAACTAAGCATTGTTTAAACAACACAGCCTACATGAGTATTGTTTCTGTCCATTTTCATCCCTTTATGACTACAGCATTCCCATCTTGTGATGGCTACTTCCAGCAGGATAACGTCACACAGCTCAAATCATCTCAGACTGGTTTCTTGAACATGACAATGAGTTCATTATACTCAAAAGTCCTCCACAGTCACAGATCTCAATCCAATAGAGCACGTTTGGGAAGTGATGAAACAGGAGATTCACATCATGGATGTGCAGCCCACAAATCTGCAGCAACTGTGTGATTCTGTCATGTCAATAAAGACCAAAATCTATGAGGAATGTTTCTAGCACCTTGTTGAATGCATGCCACAAAGAATTAAGGCAGTTCTGCAAAAGGAATAGCAAGGTGTACCCAATAAAGTGGCCAGTTAGTGCCCTGTTGAAAAAACGGCATATGCTAGGTATATGTTAGGTAGGTTTTGCAGCATGGCAACTGGTTTGAGCTGGTTTAAGCTGGTCATGTGCTGGTCCTAAGCAACTAGCTCCTGCTCAGGTCCAGCTCATGACCAACTAAGGACCAGCTTAAACCAGCTCAAACCAGCTGCCATGCTTCAAAACATACCTAACCAGCATATGCTGTTTTTTTCAACAGGGTGTACAAATAGGCTACATTTAATGTGTCTAAACAGCAGCAAAACCTTATTATTTGTTTAGGATGGCTGTTTACTTACCCACAACTGTTAGCAGCATGTTATCCAGCAGCAGGGCCACACACACAATGACAAGCACAAGACGAGGAGAGCCCCTGCTCTCTCTGATCCAGTCCATAGGGTTCAGCATAGCCATGATCCACCTCTGTCACTGGACACACAGTCATGGGTCAGATTAGCACAGTATATATTTTCACGTTTGTTAAGTATTATACACTTAGATTTGATGATCTCATATTAATTGAGAGACTATATGGAATATTTGTTGACTACAACAGGTACAACATGTCTAAAGACTCCAGTGCCACATGATCCTTCAGAAATCATATGCTGATTCGCTGCTTAATAAACGTTTATTATTATTATTATCAACGTTGAAGATGTTGGAAACCATGATACATATCTCATATATTGTATAGTTATTTAAGTCACATAAAGTCATCTTTATTTATACAGAGCTTGATACAATACAGAGTGTTTCAAAATACTGTAACTTCATAGTATTTAACAGGAAAATAACAGAATCTGATGCAAACTTCAAATATTTTGGATTTTGGATTCTGGAGGCCTTTAACTCCATTGCATCCTATCACAGAGTATGACTGAAGGCCCAAATCTTAGAAAATGTATATGTACAAATTTGATTCATATATTTATAATAATAATTTAAAAACTATTTTAACCTGCTTTAAATGTTTTTTCGGCTCAGATTTGACACACAGATAGAACTTTATTTTTTTTACATGGAGCAGTAACTGTAGACTGCATTTATTGTGTTTGTTTAGATGTTAGATCCTCAGTGGCTAGTTTGAGGTTTGGTTGTTAGCTTGTGTACACAAGCCTGGCACCAAGAAGTGGTATTAACAGTATCTTTTCCAAAATCTGGTTAGAAATTACCCAAAGAAAATAGAAGCCTAAACAGATGCATGCACATTAAAAGGTTACATTACCTCTTATTTTAAAACATGTTTGAATTGGACTGCAAACTGTGCATATTAACACCTGGAAATACTCAACTCTTCCACAGAAAAACAATATATAAACTACGGTGTTTTTCATAAGCTATTTTGATAGGGTCCATTTGAAAAGGGCAGGTCAATTGACGATAAGCATCTTGCAGCACCATGATTTATCTAAACCCAATGATTTATTATGAATTACAAAATGTCATTATGGTGACATTATACATTTAAAGATATGTTTGATCAGAGATGGCCTAAAAAGTCTGAGAACTTACTGCTCTAATTGACATCCAACTAATATCCAGTAATGACGCAAAATGTAGTCACTATACCAGTACTCAGGGCTCTATGCAGTCTTCTAGGATGTGTAAAAGGGCTTGAGGACAGGTTTGTTCTAGATGAGCTCTTTGTTCCAGGGCAGGAATTACGTGCTGTGTGATTGAGTTTCAACAATATGATTACAGCTGCTGTAGGGCACGTGAGGAACAGCCTCAGTGTTTCAGAACGCTCCTTTTATCTTTGACTGTCAATGTCTTATCAATTTAGTTAGTGAAAAACAGCAGCATTTTGTGTTTTTGAATTGAATTTCTTTTCCTGTGTACATAACTCAAAGATAATGTACTTCTGTCACATGCCGTGATGAATGCTAATGCTAACATTGTATTAATTTACACTTTTCAAAATTTAAATGTATACATTTAATTTTATTTTAAGAACTGTTATTCGGAAAGGGTGCATCAATTGATCAAATGGACAGTAAAGACTTTATTTTGCCTATAGAGACAAAATTATTGAGCAGCACAACTGTTTTCAACATCGATAAGAATAAATGATTCTTGAGCAGCAAAATCAGCATACTAGAATGATTTCTGAGGGAACATGTGACACTGAAGACTGGCGTAATGATGCTGAAAATTCAGCTTTGCATCACAGGAATAAATTGCATTTTAAATTATAAAACAGTTGTTTTTAACCTGTAATAATATTTTAAAATATTACTGTTTTTAGTGTATTTTTGGACAAATAAATGCAGCATTGGTAATCACATGACTCCGAAAACAAAAAAACTTTTGATGAAAGATTAATTCAGAATAATTAATTTATTCTTAATTCATGCAGTTGAGTAGTGTTCAGCTTTTCAGTTCCTTTCAACAATCCGAAGTGAATTGTGTAGTATTTCCACGCTATTCCTGTCCCGTCATGTTATAAGCACATACAATAAGAGTTGATCCACAAGTCAACACCTGTGTCAATACTTACTTGCATGTGTGCAACATGTTGCCAACATTAGTTAACTCCCTATTCTCTTAACCAGCTATCATTTAACCTGCCAGGATCATCATTTTGTGTCCCCAAACTTTCAATACTTCTTAAAGAGAGGGTTTTCTGTTTTAACCTTTACCCACTAACCTATTAGTATTTTGGAAACTACTAATTATGTATTTTGAAACGAGGCTCGATAATATTTAATAATGAAACAAGAAAAATCATCATAAAACACAATTGTCTGACATCATGAAACAATATGTAGTCCTTAATCAGTCTCTCGATCAAGACATTGTATGAAAGTGGTTAATGAATCAAATTATTGCCTTTTAAGTATATGTAAAAGAATTATCTTAAACAATACTTTTAAGGTTAGTCTTACCTTAGGATGCATTCTCTTCTTCAGCGCATGAGTGTATGTCCAGTGCAGGTGTGTGTGATGCAGGGGTCACTTGTCGGACTGTGAGTGTTGCTGGAGGGAGGGAGGTGTCTGTGTCCACCGCCGCCTGCATGTGATCTGTTGAGGGGTCTTTGGAGGAAATATACAGACATGCACACGTACACGCACACACACACAAACACTGCGTCATAGCAAGAGTAATTGTGTGCATCTGCTGCTCTTTATTGGGTAGGTGAATGACCTGCAGGCTTCTTTTCATCACAATGAGCCTTTATCTCTGATCTCTCATCCAGACTCAACACACACAATCAGCAGCCGCTGCTACTTTTCACTTGTGAATACTGCTCAGTCAGTGACCTAATCACTGCACTATGAAACCAATGGTGATTGTTCATTATATGCTACGCTAAACTCTTCAAAAGTCTGTATACAAGTGCAGTAGAGTGACAGCGCATTTCTGTTACAGAAACCTGTTGTATGGTTCTGTTTTCTGCCTGTGTCAGTTTCATTTCCTGTGTAATGTTAATCCATTCAGCCACTGAACATCTATGGAAAATGTTAAATGACTCAACATATTTCACCTTTGCCCTGTGCCATCTCTGGTAATTCAAATATCCCAACACACACACACACACTCACACACACACACACACACACACACACAATAACCTCATATAATTACTCAGGCTTTCAGATAAAACACTAAATATGATGAACTATGTTTACTTGAAATAAAATTTAGATTAACTGAAATAAAATATAAAAGCATAAAATGTAAATGTTGAATAAAAGTAAATTAAAACTTAAAAGCTATATAGACAAAAAGACCTAAGAAAAATAGCAAAAGACAACGAAGTTGCTAAAACTTGAAAATACAAATGAAAACATAAAACTATAAAAATCTAATTAAAAGTATTAGCAAAAACTATAATAGCAAACTGATGATATTAAAATAACACTGGGTTTGGAGTACATGACTGGCTTTTGTAAATCAGCCTGAGGGTTTGAAGACTGGTGGGTGATCTTCCTTCACCTGCCCTCTGTTCAGCACAAACATACACACACACACACACACACACACACACACACACACACACACACACACACACACACAACCAGTTCTGACAGGAATCATTTCATTTAATTAGAGGAAACTGTATTGTTGGTTTAAAATGGAATCCTTCCTTCATAGATAGCAACAATTCTGTAGGAATATAGGTGACATTTCTGGAAAAGTAAAAAAAAAAAAGAAAAAAAAAAGAAACATGTAAAACAATTTACACAGCTGACTTTTGACATTAGATAAAATCAACTTATAGAAAATTTAGAGTGAGCAATGTTTTATAATATTAAATAGCAAAAACTTACAATGTCAAGTTTGGTACAGAGGCTCAAATAAACAGGCTACCCATAATCCCTTGCCCTTGAATAATGTGTTTTGGTAAAGCATTATAAAGACATGTAATGTACATACTTGTTATTCAGAATTAACAATATTTTGAATAAATTTTTTTTTTAAGTGACATTTTGTTTCAAGTCACCATTCGGGTGATTAGTGTTCGGTTTGGTAAAGTATATATATATAACTATATGTATATATAGTTATATACCGTATATATATTAGTTTTGGTGCATTGAGGTAACAGTATATGAGCCTTTGGATTTGCACAACTAACTGATATTTAAACATACATTTTTTGGTCAAAAAAAAACCAAACAGTGACACACCATATTAATACTTTATATTTGTATGCTTCTAAATATGTTTGAGCTGACTGAACTCAACAACTTTTTTCATTAGTTGAGTATATTAAAATTGTCTTGAAGCTGGTTGCTTTAATTTTTGTGTTTTCAAAATAGACAGATAGATAGATAGATAGATAGATAAAAAAGCATGAATAAATGATGCATTTACTGTTACAGGTTTATTGTTTTGCTGTTTGCTGACTGTATGGTTGTCAGTGTATTTGAGTTACATGTGCATTAATGATCCTATTGCATTACTTTGCCTTTCCAAGTTCTACAAGATTTCAAAGATCACAGGTGATGTAAAGCTGTATGTAAGAATTAGGCTATGACAAATTAAAACAACTTGTTGCTAATTGATAATTTGCTAAACAATAAATCTGTAGTTGACACGACATGAATGTTTAGGCTGAACAAGACATTTTTATTTAGTGGCTAAACATATTCACATTGGTTAAAGCAGTGTCACTGTTATTATCTGCCTCCCAGCCCGGTGAGAAACGTGGATTTTGAGTTCCCCCCCCTAAGCCAGCGTTCAAGGTGCAGATAATCACCTGTTCCGTTCCAGGAAGCAACTTACATCCGAGTCGACTGATGCGGTTAACTGATGGCTGTCATTTAAAGGATGTCATATTTTTCATCATAACAAGTTTCAAAGGTGTTACATGTGTAAAGGGTCTATGAGGATTTACATGCCATGAAAGGTACAGCCAAGCTTTCATGTTTGTTATGCGTATGGGCCATAATTTGCCTTAATTACCACCGCAATGCACTACACACTTCCTACATGAGCTGAGACTATAAACATTGAAACACTCAGAAAGTAACCACTAATGAAAGACCCATTCTTTCTTTTTTCTTATTTTTTTCCCCCCATGTTTAATTAGGGTAATTGCCGTAGGTCCATTAAAACACGGAGCAGGTTGCTCTTCCACACTAGAGCTCGACGTCTTGCTCTTGCACGCAGCCTCATTGTGGTCAGGACAGTTTGGATACAACCATGCAGACCGTTTATGTCATGTTTTTGCTGTCTGTTGCTTCT
Organism: Tor tambroides; assembly: GCA_021397915.2. Lineage (NCBI taxonomy): Eukaryota > Metazoa > Chordata > Actinopteri > Cypriniformes > Cyprinidae > Tor > Tor tambroides. The sequence goes on along the minus strand of JAFVLL020040204.1, from coordinate 62,155 downwards.
GCTGTACGGTGCCTGGACTCCAACATTATCCGCTCCTCCAGAGAAATGACAAACTCTCAAGAGGTAAGAATTTATATTCTTAAACCTTAATTTTTTTTTGCTTTCATATGCTTATGATGGAACAACGTTACAAAGCTAAAGAACACACAAAGCATATTGGCATTTATTATGATATAATTTCTTATAAATATGCATGCATTTGATTTTATCTTTAAAACAGAGTAACTCTACTTGTTGTCACTACTTCTGTCTGTTTGACAATCTCTTCCAGTCAGTATTGCATCTACAGAGTGACGCAGTTGTAAATTCCCATAATTCTGTTAGAAGAACCTCAGCTGTGCAGGGAATCAGAACAGCTTCACCTCCTGCGCAAGACTGCACCGCTGCACAAGTAAGATTTACTTTGGTTCAGTATTGTAATCTACTGAAGTTGCGTCCAACCATGGTTTAATATCAAACCTGCAATCCCAATTTTTCAGAACATTTAAACCGTCTTTATTCACATTTTGTCTTTCACAAGGCAACTGAATGCAAAGGCTCAAAGAAGAAACAGCGCAATGCTGCCAAGACAAAGGTTCAGTTGGATGTGCAAGGAAGTCAAAAAGGTAAGGATATAGTTTTATGGGTTTATTTAAAATCATGTTTTTGGATCATACCTTTGTATATTATTGACTATTAGTAATTTTCCCTGTGCTGGCAAGGACAGACGTTATTGAAAACATTAACAACATACATTCTCTGTCTGCATATTTTGCTGTGTCAACAACAGGATATTACAGTACAATAAGCACAGAGATTAAAATGACAAATTATGAAACTGTTAAATCAAAATGAACAGTTCCTAAAAGTGAATTGATAAAGTAGGATAACGTTGTGGCTGGTAATCAATTTTCATATTAAGTATGTCGTAATTTTAGGAAAAAAGTAATAATTTATGAGGAAAAAAGCATTTTGTCTTAAATCTAAGAATACAGAATATAAATATATTGCATAGAATTTAAGTTATTTCCTCAGGCTGTCACCATCTGTTACCACTATATTTTTCACCTTTTAATTAATTAGGCCTAACTGCTCCATAAATAACAAAAAAACAGTCAAAATGACTTCAACAATCTGAAAAGTGAACTCTTAAATGACAAGGTAAAATTTTTTTTTTTATGTTTAATAAACAACTGATAATTGAAAATTGTAAATGTGTATTTGTAGAAACGTGTGCATTAAATTGCTTTTAATGTCAAATTAAACTGTTAAACTGTCAACATGATTAGGCCTACCTATTCTGAGGGCATTTTAAAATGTTCAAAACTTGGCTGGAATAGCAAAATGCAATTTATTCACAGTTAAACACATTGTTTGCTTAACAGAATGTTTAAAAGTCCAAAACAAAAAAGCCTTTTCAAACTAGAAACTGTTCTGGCTCGTACGTGTCATCGGCTACAGCACTGCACCTTTAAGAAAAACTCAAGGTCTTCTAGGTTTGACTGCAGTGCTTCATTTTTAGTTGACTCACTGACCCTCACCGTGATTCTCCGCCTGCAGCGCCCGAGATGTCCCCGTGCGTGCGCTCGCGCGACTGCGAGGAGGGTCTGTGCTGCGCGCTCTACTTGACTGGGAGGAGATGTCAGCGCGTGCCCGCGCTGGGCGAGGTGTGCCTGCTGCGGGGACGCGCCAAATTCCGCAGAAGACTGGAGCGCTGCGACTGCTACAAGAACCTGCTCTGCCGCGCGCAGCCCCACAGCCCTCGCGGACAGGGCGTGTGTCAGCCCGACCCGAGGAGCTGACCGCAGACGAACACGGTCTGAGCGGAAAAACTAGCGAGAAACAGGACAAGACACGCCATCGTAGCATATGGTTAAAGTATCTTTGAAGTAAGGATAACGAGGTTGTTCAAAATAAAGTCGTTTCTATAATTCTTTTGCTTCTAAAGCGTGTAGAAGTCTGATGACAATGAGCATGGCTTTGATTTTCTGTTTATGCACGTAAAAGTTTGAGTTGAGCGCCCTCTGTCGGGTATTTTAACGAATAAGTCTGCTGAGCCTCGTCTATCAGCACCAGTAACCAGATTTTAAAAAGTAACGTAACGCGTTACTTTCCGTAAAGTGTAACTAACGTTATTCGTTACTGTTTTAGGGAGTAACGCAAGATTGTAATTTTCCCAACACCGATTATAGTAGGGGCTGAGGTGGGCAGACTTCACTTCTTTAGTCTGGCTTTTATGCAGCATTGCACCTTCACACTGAATTTTGAGCTGGCACACAGCAGCTTTATCTCTGCTGTGCGAAGACACCCTGTTCAGGTGATGGCACACCCATCTAATGAGCTGAATTAAACATAAGGGAGATGTATAATGTGCAGTGTTGTATGGCCTCTTTGAGCAGGATTAGTGAGTTCTTGTTAATGCACACATCTGAGCAATTCCTACTGGATTTTAATAAATTTATTTCAACAATGCAGTATTCTTTCTCATTGCTATCTGAATAACCAGAAAAAGCTGGAACATTTTAAACGTCCCTAATTAAATTTTAAAAAGGACGCTTTAAATGGCATCTGACTTTAAAAATGTACAATACATGCACAAAGAATTTTCATTTATGTTTATCAGTAACCTTGTTTAGAGCTCACGGGATCGATTTATTATTCAATAGAACCTGTCCAAAGCAATTAAATTTTTAAACATTACATTAATCAATGCGACGAAATGACAAACATGCATTTGCCTCACAGGCCAAGCAGGCGCTAGTGATTGTGTTACATGTTCAATGAGGTCACTTTAATTTGGCACCAAATGTTCACACAGCTAAGATTACACATTTGCCAGCTGTCTTCTTGGATGGTATCACAACCTGTAAAGCTAGGAATAACATTACACTGAATAACACTACATTTAATAGACAATCAAGTTACATCCTTAAAGTCATCATGTTTCTTATGGAATATTACTGCACTAATTATGATTTATCTGAGCATTTTCTTAAAACATGCACCAGGGCAAGGGTGGCACAATAATCCAAAAACCAGAAATACACCACTCGCGTTAAACGGCTGCCACAAGTAGCCTAGTAAACCACATTGATCCAATAATCCGCTCAATCCCAAATGAATGAGACAAAGTTACACCCTACATTACTTTCCTGGTATATTAACAAAAAACAACAACAAAAAAAAAACCCTTTATCGGAGTGGAAAATTTACAGGCAAATTGTTGCATGTTCATATAAAGCTTAAACAAATGGTCCACCCAAAAACAAATTGGTCTCAAGCTTTTCCATTCAGTCATTTATCCCATGGCTTTTTTTTTTTTTTTTTTTTTTTTTTTTTAAAATATACATACACGTACTATATACCAACACTTCTGAAGTTGCAATAGCCTCGATTTAACAGATTAAGATCCCTGGAAAGCAAGTCTGTTAACTCAAACTGCTCTGACTGGATTCACCGCGGGAGCTGAACTGCCTAGAGGATTAGTGAAGAAATTCAGACAGATTTATGAGCCAGATCAGCAAGTTCTCTGAAAAGAACAAGATCAAAATCAAAGAGCTCACTGAATGTGACTTACATTAACCTGAAACAACATAAAACACAAAAATAAGCTTCAAGAAGTTTCATGTCATTGTTCCCCTTTATTTTCAGACTTTGATACACAAATGATAGGCCTACAGGACTTCATTTGCAAATGAAAACAAAACAGCAAAGGCAACTCGTCAGAGACAAAGATGGACGACTGAAGGATATAGGGAGGGGTTGTAGATCTTGGACAGGAATGTTGCGGTTAGCGGCAGGATTTGTGAAAGGGAGCACTGAGGGGTACTAGACTAAGGTTTGGGTGGAGGTTAGTGGTTGAGGTGTTTACAGCTGGCCAGAGTCGGCGACGACGATCTTGGCACTGGTCTTTCCACTGTTGGAACCGTATTTCTCCACTTTCTTGATGATGTCCAAGCCCTCCACAACCTGTCCGAAGACAACGTGCTTACCGTCCAGCCTGGGGAGAAAGTTCAAGATTAGTTTATTTCTAGAGCACATTTAAAAACAACAGTAGCTGACCGAAGTGCTGTACATAAAGGGTCATGAAACAAACAATAAGCTACTTTACATAGTATTGTACAGTATGGATTAGAAAAACAAAACGGCAAAGACAAAAAGAAAAAACAGCTCTCAAACTGAATTAAACATGAAAAGAGGTCAGGAAGAGGCGCTCCACAGCATGGATCCAGAAGACAAGCTCATTCACACCGCTTCTTCTCACCATGAAGTACGGTCTGTGCAGATGAAGAACTGGGAACCGTTGGTGTTGGGGCCAGCATTGGCCATGGACAGGCAGCCAGGGCCGGTGTGTTTCAGGGTGAAGTTCTCATCCTCAAACTTGTTGCCATAAATGGACTTTCCACCAGTTCCGTTGTGGTTCGTGAAGTCGCCTCCCTGTATCCAAAGGTCTCAAGATTAGAAGCGAACTGCAAAACTGATAGTGTAACCAAGATCTCAGAAGACTTCAGGACAGGGCTCGAAAGTAACTTGAACTCGCCAGCCAATCTGGCTATTAAAATAAAGTTACCAGTCATTCAGAAATTTCTACTAGCTTAAGAATAAAACCCTAAATTAAACCAGATTATCAAAAGTCATGGCTGTGATTTAAATACTAATTGTCAACCATTGAATATGACAGTCAAACACTGCAAATACCATGAAACAATTAATGGAAGTTCAGAACAGCGAATCCAATCACTAATAAAGGCAAAAGTGGCATCAAAGGGTTTAAACCTTTGCATTAGTTCATTGAAAGAGAAAGGGTGAGCTATATTTAATATGAAGCATGCACTTGAAGGTACTGTGGGAAAAATTAAAGCACAATACATAATCCTCCAGCATAGGGTGAAGTCAGTACATGCAAATGTTTGACCAAAATCATTGTTAATGTAGCTTAATGGATAACTATGCGAGTGGCACAGCAGGATTTTGAACAATTCCCAGAATTGTAGTTTGACAGATGCAAAATAGCATCTCCGTACCAAATGATGCAAAATGTGTACACTCATAGAAATGCTCAAATTTGAAAAACTTGGCGCTTCTTGTCCAGTGTGCGACCCTCTTTATGCTTACTTGCATATGTTGGAGGACATAATTTATCAAATAATAACCCACCAAATTGGCTACTGAGTTGTTACACCAGCCATGGTTGATTTCCACCTGGGTGGACATTTCACACCCTGCACCTGGGACTAAATCTTGCTTACCTGGCACATGAAGCCGGGGATGACACGATGGAAGGTGGACCCTTTGTAGCCGTAGCCAGGCTGACCGGTGCACAACTGCCTGAAGTTCTCTGCAAGACAACAGACAAGTGATGAGCACTAAAAATCACACGAGGAGGAAGTGATTAACAATACATAAAATGGGTATAAATACCTGCAGTTCTGGGAACAACATCAGCTCTCAGCTGTTAAAAGAAACAGGAAAACGTCACATTAAAACTCCCCTTTAAGCGCAGCTGCAATAAGGTGTTCAAATGCGTGACTCCGTCAATGCAACTGGCTTTTTTTGTTAAACGAAATACTAAGATTTAATTGCATCTCAAAGAAAAGGATGTTTTATTTTTATTTTTTTAATGAGTATACTGTTGACTTCAAAATTTGGTATATAATGAATTTACTCACTACATATGGAAAATTCTTCATCCACAAGTGTAAATGAGCAGTGAGATTAAAAACACTAATTTTACTTATTTTAAAATAGAAATAGGTCGCTACCTGTATACATCAAAAGAAACAAGAAATAAAGCGGGAAAACTAAATTATAAAGCCTTAAATCTATTATTTGAATCATTTGTAACTTTTTATTCGTTATGGACATGTGATTCTTATTGCTTTTCCTATTTTATTTTATTTTTTATTGTCTTTGTTGTTATATTTATTTTGATGCAATTTGTTATTGCCCTTGTATGTCCGTTGCTCTAAAGACTGCAATAAAAAAAAAAAAAAAAAAAAAAGTTCGTGAGTAGACAAGCGCCTCGATCTTCATGTGACCGCACTGCAGCCGCCCGTTCAAACGCCACAATGCGGAAGACACACAAAAGGTGGGAACTGAAGGTACAGTGCAAGCAGCACATCATGTATATTATTTACAGTCACTCCGTATTCTCACTATATCTGGACAAACGCAGAGGCGCGTCTCTGACCACGCGACTCTGACATTTCCGAGCTTTCTAGACCAGGGTTCCCGCGGGTCCTTAAAAAGTCTTAAAATGTCTTAAATTTACTTGTATCAAATTTAAGGTCATAAAAAGTCTTAAATTGTACTAG
>JAFVLL020040204.1:0-55762 GCA_021397915.2 Tor tambroides | reverse complement strand
TGAGTTTTGGACAAGAGATGAAGCTGAAATGATATAGATATGTAAAGATATGACATTATTGCATATCAGTGTAGTATATGGTCTATTATTCTATTTTTTTTTTTTCATTGTTATATTTTAGGGCTAATGTTAGCTGTTAGCCATTTGTTAGTCTGGTTGTTTGATGAAAAAGTGATGAAATATAGTTGCAATAAACGCGTTAAGAATGCATACAACTGTAGCAGCAGGAACTAATGACGGCACGGTTTAATGTTTGGTTGACCAATCATCGGAAAGGGGCGTTTTATTCCCGCCCACATGCAGAGATAAAAAATTCAAGCTGTTTATTCATTTTCTAGCCCTGAATGTAAAAACGGAAAATCAAGCATAATTCTTGTTTTTTCTTTTTTCTTTTTTTTTTAAAAAACTGAAAAACGAAAAAAGGAACCGTTTTCTTATTTTTCTGTTTTTAATATTAAATTAAAAAACGAATGATCGGAAGATACCCTGATTCGTGTACGTTTCCATAGTTTGTTTTTCCATTTGAAATGAAATAAGCAGAAATGAGAAAATGTCTCCTTTATTCATTTTTTAGTTTGTTCAGAAAAACGAAATAACTAGATTTCTACTCGATTTTTCATTTTTGGTTCACGGGTAGAAAACAGATATACCGACTTCAAAATTCATTTTCCATATGTGGGCGGTCAGGAGACACCCCTTTCCGCCGATTGGTCAACCAAACCTGGACCTGTGATGTCATCAGCTGTTCCTCTGTTCCGTTCAACAAAATAATAGTATTTTATTTATTTATTTATTTATTTATAATAATAAATAACATTACATCAAAATAAATATAATAATAAACGAAGACAATTAAAAAAAAAAAGAAAATAGGAAAAGCAATAAGAAAATCACATGTCCATAAGTACAAATAGTTACAAATTATTCAGACAATAGATTTAAGGCTTTAAAATATTTTTAATATTTAATATTAATATTTTTAAATTTTTTCGCTTTGTTATTTCTTGTTTCTTTTAACGTATACAGGTAGTGACCTATTTCTATTTAAAATGAGTAAAATATGAGTAAAATTAGTTTTTTCAAAACAAAATAATAGTCTTTAGATTAGGCTTTGTTCTGTGCAACCTGACTCATTTCACAGAAATATTTATTTCAGAAATATTCATTTGCACCCAGCCTATTTTATTTTGCTGCATGGATTTAAATCTGAGTGGTGAAGCTGCGCTACCCACTAGACAGCGCAAAGAAGCACAGATCAATGTTCAGTCAAATGCATAGCTGTCATAACTTTTCTTTTAGACAATATGCTCAGTTTTGTACAAGCGATGGTCAGTGCAAATACTGTAATGCAAATCGGCTGAAGGTACCGAGGATGGAGAATTTAATTTTTACTGTACTCTATATCATAGCCACGGGAACATTTCATTTTGCCAGGATTTAAGTTATGAGTGTAGTGTACACAGCCTAGATGTCTAAGTAAAATGATGAAATAAAACAAAAAAAAAACTGCCATTTTATGCTGTATTATATATTTACACTGGATCACCAACTAAGTAGCCTACAGTTTGTAATCTACAGTAAAAAAAAAAAAAAAAAACTTTCTTGACTCTCCAAGTATACTGGAAGGAGCTTTAACGTTATTATGTACTCAACAGTATACCTGTAACACTGTATCTGCATCAGCGATATTGTGATCTAATCTTTACATCTTTCCCCATTCTTTTATCAAATTTAGATTATTACTTATTATTACTTATTATTAACATTATTCGTTATTAACAAAATGAATAAGACGACATGACCTAAGGATTTTTCCCTTACTTTCACACGAATAGGCCTACTTATATTTTTGGATCATCATTAATTTAATGCAAAATGACGGTGGTGTGGTGGGCAAGTAATTAAATCAGTGGATGGCCGAAAACCGTGTAACACTGACTACAGGCTCAAGCCTAAGCGTTAGTTATCTATTATCTAGTTTTTTTATCAACAGAAAATGAAACGTTCCCGTGGCTGATATACAGTACAGTAAAAATTAATGCTGATCCAAAAATATAAGTAGGCCTATTCATTTGAAAGTAAGGGGAAAATCCATAGGTCTTTCATTTATTTGTGTTACAACACGGTCATGTCGTCTTATGCATTTTGTTAATAACGAATAATGTTAATAAGAAGTTTTGATCAAAGAATGGGGGAAGATGTAAAGATTAGATCAAAATATAGCTGATGCAGATACAGTGTTACAGGTTTACTGTTGAGTACATAATAACATTATTGCTTCTTCCATTACACTAAGTTGGAGAGTCAAGTAAGATTTTTATTTTTATTTTTCTAACTGTAGATTACAAACTATAGGCTACTTAGTTGGTGATCAAGTGTAAATATATAATACGGTATAAAATGGCAGGGTTTTTTTTTTTAAACATTTTTCTTTTTTAGCGCTAATATTTTTCCCTGGGCCCAGCAGGTGACACTGCTTTTACAGTTTGCTGCAATCGGTGGATGGCCAAACACCGTAATACCGACTATTCACAAGCTTTAGAGTTAGTTATTTATTATCTACACTGTAAAAAAAAACAACCTAAAGAATCTACTCAATAAAATTGAGGTAACAATTTGCACTCAGTTTGTGTGAGTAATAATAACTCTATTTATAGCAGGCAATAGTTCATCTACTAAATTATTATTCATAATAATTAGCCAATAGGAAAATGTTGAAATTTCAACAAACCACCATTATTATGATTAGTGTTTGTTTTAGTTGGGCTCTTGACTCTTGCTTTTTGTTAAGTTAGTTCTCTTTCAGTGCTTAAAATAGTGTTTCAATATTAACAATTTTGCATTAATAAAGAAAGAGATGGTTTAAAGTTAAGCTGAAGTAGACTACTTTTCATGATGGGTGTCAAGCTGTAATAAAATTGAGAAATAATATTAAAAAATGTTGAAATCAATCTTTCATTACTGATGGAAATGTTCTGTTTCATAAATGCAAAGACACTGAGGCAAAATATACAGAAAAATACATCAACACTCATCATACAAATCTCAACAATGGTGACAATCATTAAACTAATTCAGATTAACAGATCAACTGCAATGCATGCTGGGAGTCATGAATAAGTTTTGTACTATGTTGATACCCAGCATGCATTTCAGCATAAAATTTTCTTTTGTTGATTGTCACCATTGTTGAGTTTCATATGTTGATTCTTGATGTCTAATTGATTCAGCAATTTAATGAGTTATTTTTTTAGTATTTTCTGTTAATTCATAGAAGTATGATAGTTGTACCTCTGCTTTAATCTCACACTATAATATCGCACATTATTCAAACATAAAAACACAACACATTTGTGAGCAATTATTTAAATAGCCTCACAAAGATTACAGTCCCCAGCGCCTCATCCCAGTGGATCTTAGTTTTCATTGCCTCAACAAATGTATTTTAGCACATCATCACAACAATGAAAACCCAACCTTAAAGGACAAAGAGTCAAGAGTCCAACTAAAGCAAACGCTGATCACAATAATGGTACAGTACAATGGTACAGTGACTCTTTGTCCTTTAATGTTGGGTTTTCATTGTTGTAATGATGTGCTAAAATACAGTACAGTAAAAATTAAATTCTCCATCCTCGGTACATTCAGCCGATTTGCATTACAGTATTTGCACTGACCATCGCTTGTCCAAAACTGAGCATATTGTCTAAAAGAAAAGTTATGATTGCTGTGTATTTGACTGAACAATGATCTGTGCTTCTTCGCGCAGCTTCACCACTCAGATTTAAATCCATACACCAAAATAAAACAGGCTGGGTGCAAATTAATATTTCTGAAATATATATGTATGTGAAATGCGTTAGGTTGCACAGAAGAAAGCCCAATCTAAAGACTATTATTTTGTTGAAAAAAAAATAATTTTACTCATAGGCTGTTTTACTTGTTTTAAAATAGAAATAGGTCAATACCTGTATACGTTAAAAGAAACAAGAAATAACAAAGTGAAAAAAAACTGCAAATTATTTTAAAGCTATTTAATCTATTGTTTGAATAATATGTAACTATTTGTACTTGTTATGGACATGTGATTTTTTTATTGCTTTTCCTATTTTATTTTATTTTTAATTGTCTTAGTTTATTATTATATTTATTTTGATGTAATTTGTTATAGCCCTTGTATGTTCGTTGTTCTAAAGCCCCGTTCACACCAAGAACGATAACTATAAAGATAAAGATATTAGCTCCACACCAGCAAAGATATCATCTGTTTATTCTAAGTACACCCTAGTCTGCCGCTTTAAATTCTCGAGCTCATTACAGCAGGATGGATTCTGATTGGCTGTTAATGTTTGTATCGTTCATCAGCTGGGAAAAATCATTCTGAAAGTGATTCCAAGGATATTGTTTCTCTGTGCCTTTATCGTTAGCTGTGGTATGAACTCTGCTATTCTTTAATACTGAGAACAATTTTTAAAACTATGTCTTTATCATTATCTTTATAGTTATGGTGCTTGGTGTGAACAGGCCTTTAAGATTGTGTTAAATAATTAAATAAATAAATAAGGACTATTATTTTGTTGAACGGAACAGCTGATGACGTCACAGGTCCATGTTTGTTTGACCAATCGGCAGAAAGAGGCGTCTCATGACTGCCCACATGTGGAAAATGAGTTTTGAAGTCGTTTATCTGTTTTCTACCCTTGAACCAAAAATGAAAAATGGAGGCGAAATCTCTTTTTTTTTTTTTTTTCTGAACAAACGAAAAAACAAATAAAGGAGCCGTTTTCTCATTTCTTTATTTCTTTTTAAGTAGAAAATCAAGGACTGAAATTGGGAACCGCTGGGTTACATCATTCACTGGTGAGAAAACTTTATAGTACAGTTAGTAAAAGTACTACAATACCAGGAAGGAAGATTGTTTTTTTTTTTTTTTTTTTTTTTTTTTTTTTTTAATTCCAAGGCACCAAAGAAAAAAGTACAGAAAATATCAACATTATGCACAAAGAGATGACATTAAATGCAAAGCACCATTTATAGAAGTATGTAAAAATAAGAAATAATACAAAACAAAGCTCCAACAAAATATACCAAAAAGACCAAATAAATTAACCGTTTCAATAGCTTCAAGATTCTTGGAAGACGAAACAGCCTGGATATACTGTTGAACCTCCCCTCCAAAAACAACAAATAAAGGACTTTGATGAGTGAATCCACTGCGGCGAACACGAAACTCTGCAAGAAGCAACAACAGGCCAACAACAAAATATTCGCCAATTCTATCCCTTTGCATGCCAAAGAAGCCAAACAGCACATCCCTGAAAAGCAAGGAGAAACCCTGAAGCACACCGCGACCGACAACACTAGAGAACTCAATCCAAAATAGCTGCGCGTGAGGACAATCCCAGAAGACATGCACATCAGCCTCACCAGGGTCACCACAAAAAACACAGCCTGTATCTATATCCGATTTGAACCCTCCCAAAAACACCCCAGTTGGGCAAAATCTGTGCAACAATTTGAATGAGATGTCTCTAACCTTGTTAGTTATTATGTATTTCGAAGACAGAGTCCATACTTTTTCCAGTCAATATGATCAGCAACATTCTTCCAATAAGACACCACATTGGAGTTGTTACAAGCTCCTTTTGAAAAAGCGATCTAATCTTATAGTTGCGTGATGAACGATGTGACAAAAAGCATAGTTTTCCTACTGGGATTTCAAATGGGTCTAAAGAAATAGGTAAAGTTGATCTAACAAAGTCCCTTAAAAGCATGACAACTCCTTTAGGAATAGCGTCCATGACAATGGAGAATTCTTTGGGAGTTAACTGGGAAATCAAATTTACATAAAAATTCTTCATAGCTTAAAATAAGACCTTCTGAGTTAAATAACTGAGAAACTGTCAAAATGTTTTTCTCAAACCAATTACTGAAAAACAAAGATTTTCTCTTATATACAATGTCTTGATTGTTCCAAATGAAATACCGGTGTGGGGAGAAATTGTGCTTAAAAATTAATGACCATGCAAGTAATGACTGTTTATGAAATTTAGATAAATTGTAAGGGATTCTAGCAATATTATAATTACAGATCAATAGGAAAGGGAGACCACCTAATTTGGAGAAGTAGTAATTGGGGATAAAATTCCAGATTGAGTTTGGATTACACAAAAACTGCCTAATCCAATTAATTTTGAAAGTGTTGTTCAAGGAAGAGAAATCAAGGAAATTCAACCCACCATACTCATATGTGTTCATTATTACAGACTTCTTAACATAATGGATTTTGTTTTTCCAAACAAAATTAAACAGGATTTTATCAACTGATTTACAAACTTTGTTGTCCACATATAGAGAGAGTGCAGCATATGTAAGTCTGGAGATGCCCTCCGCCTTAGCCAGCAGTACTCTGCCTCTCAAAGTCAAGTCTCTCTGCAACCATGCGTTAAATCTTCTTTGAGCTTTTATTATAACCGGGTCAAAGTTCAAGGTACATCTTTTATCTTGATTTTTAGTTATCACAATACCTAAGTATGTAATTTCAGATTTAACTGGAATATTAAAAATAGTGGGTGCTGTACAATCTTTAATAGACATTAATTCACATTTACCTAGGTTTAGATTAAGACCCGAAGCTTTAGAGAAAAGTTTTATATAATTAATTGCTATAGGGATTTGGGAAGCATCTCTTAAAAATAAGGTGGTGTCATCTGCTAATAGTCAAGCTTATTTGTTTTGAATATATCGTATTCAGCCATTACGTCATTACGTGAAGACGTTATCACGTGGCTTCAGAAATCCCGACGTGCTCTAAACATCCAATAAAGGCAAATATATTGCGGTTCATTGCGTTGTTTCGATTAAGCTTATTAAAAATATGTTTATTGTAATTTCCGAGTCCCAATTTGTTTCAGCATTCAGCTCAGGTACAGCCATTAAGAATATAATCTGCATTGACATATATGCTTAACATGTCTTTACACGTTTCACTCACTCATTTTTCAGCTCATTATAAATCCGATCCGCTCTGAACTGTTGTGAACCGAGCAAAGCTGATTCGTTCAAAAGATCCGATAAAAAAAGAACAATTTGTTCACCGGTCTCGGAAATCGCCGGTATCGCGAGATTAGTTGGTACTCTCGCGAGGCTCAGTAGGATAGCTCATGGTGTTAACATGGCTGCCGCCTGAAACTTCCATGTGGTAATCATTTGATCACAAAAACTTAATTGGGCTATCATAAATATTAGATAGTTAATTCCATCGTATCAGTTTAGCGCTGGAATTTAAGTGTTTTGTGACGACCTTTCAAAGAAGCTGCCACAATGCAACACGACGACGTAAGTAAAGCGTTATAAGAAAAGCTCATGAATGCAGCGTATTTATCTGTTTTGACAAGCAACACGGATGAATTAAATGTGATTTAGAGTGAACAGGACGTGACTGAACCAATAATAACTGAAACAAAATCTAAACAAATCAATATTTCATTTCAAACACTGGCAGTGGTGAAAGTGTACATTATTTTTACATTTTTCAATGTTGAATTTGATATTTAACTTGGCATATTTTCAACATCTTTGACACTGAATCATCTGTCTTTTAAAGGTTATATGGGACCTTATCGGCAATAAGAGTTTTTGTTCCTACAAAGTAAAGTAAGTATTTAGTACTAAGTTACACCATTATAAACTGCACTGTTCAGAGGTGTATTTTTTCTTATATGTAACGTGTGTGGACGAACATGACATCTAACTGTTTGATTTCTTGTCGTTGTCGAAGAACGAAAACTCAGCAGTTCTGTCGAAATGAATACAACATCACAGGCCTTTGCAATCGCAGTTCATGTCCTCTCGCCAATAGCCAGTATGCTACTGTCAGAGAAGAGAAAGGTAAAAACGCACTTCACAAAAGCACTTGCGAACATGTGGTCGGAGAATATTAATATCAGAATATTAATTTCTTGATCATCACAACTGTTGTTTCCTTAGGCCTGTGTTATCTCTACATGAAAGTTATTGAGAGAGCAGCATTCCCTTCTCGCATGTGGGAGAAGGTATGAGAACCAAAGCGAACAAGACATGTTGATCATTTGACGTCTTTAGCATTGAAATGTTTAATAAACCTGTGCTACTCTCACTTTAACTCTGGCTCAGGTGAAACTTGATAGAAACTATGCAAAGGCTCTGGAGCAGATCGATGAGAACCTGATCTACTGGCCTCGGTTCATCCGACACAAGTGCAAACAGCGCTTGACGAAGATCACGCAGTATCTCATTCGAATCCGCAAACTCACACTCAAACGACAGTGAGTCTCTTTCTTATTAGCTACAGTTCTTTCCTGTGATTCTGATTGTTCCAAGTTTGATTCCATGATGTCTTTCATCTCGCATCAAATTATTTCAACTTAAAATATTTATTACACATTTCTTTATTTTGTAAGTGGCCTTGTAATAAAAGCTGATCAAGGCTGCATTTGTTGATTAAAAAGTACAGTAATATTGTGAATTATTATTATTATTACAATTTATTAGAACTGTTTTCTAGTTGAATATATTTTAAAATGGAATTTATTCCTGTGATGCAAAGCTGAATTTTCAGCATCATTACTCTAGTTTTCAGTGTCACATTATCCGTCAGAAATCGTTCTAATATGCTGATTTGCTGCTGGAGAAATATTTATCATCAATGTTCAAAACAGTTGTCCAGCATAATACTTTGTGGAAACTGTGGAAACATTTTTATTGTCAGGATTGTTTGAACAGCATTTACTGTTTACAAATACTTACATAATTGCTGTATGTAATCTCTTACATGGTGCCTGTTTTTAATTTCCAGGAGAAAATTGGTTCCACTCAGTAGAAAAGTAGAGAGACGCGAAAAGAGGAGAGAGGTGTGTGATGTATTGATCATATGTGAATTCCTGAATATATCTCCATCTTTATTTTTTTTTTTTTTGAGCATTTAAACAGGCCTATACAAAAAAACTAAATTATATATATAAATATATATATATATATATATATATATATATATATATATAAACTAAACACTTTGGATCAAATGTTAAATGAGTTAAATGTGTATTTACTCATTTTTGTCATCTTACCAACAGGAAAAAGCTCTTATTGCTGCTCAGCTGGAAAATGCCATAGAAAAAGAACTGCTAGACCGTCTAAAACAAGGAACGGTAAGTGCATGTTTGCAACATCTCTTTCCTGCTTTTGTATCAGATCAGTGATTGCATTTAAAGTTTTCCTTTTTTCCCTTTGTTTAGTATGGAGACATATACAACTTCCCCATCCACGCCTTTGATAAAGCTATGGAAAAACAGGAAGAGGAGACTGAATCAGAGGAAGAGGAAGATGAAGAAGAGGTATTAACTTCATTTTCTGTCAGCTTAGTGTTTTTATTGTTTGTATGTCTATTACAAGACCATATTCACTACCTTTCAAAAAAATTGGGGTCGGTGAGAATTAAAAAAAAAAAAAGGTTTTTTAAAGAAGTCTCTTATGCTCATCAATGCTGTATTTATTTGTAAAATAAAATACAGGAATATTATGAAATATTAATACAATTTAAATAAGTTTTGTATATTTATATATTTAAGATATCATTTATTTCTGTGACGTTAAAGCTGAATATTCAGCAGCTATTACTCTTCAGTGTCAAACAATCCTTATACGCTGCTTAATATTTTTGTAGAAACCGTGAAACTTTTCTCCCCCAAGATTCTTTGAATGTAATGTTCAGAAGAACAGCATTTATTTGAAATAAAAATATTCTGTAACATTATGAATGTCTTTACTGTCACTTCATGTAATGCTTCCTTGCTGAAAAAGTACTAAAGGATCCTGAATTTTGAACAGTATTGTTTGTTAATTGTATATATTTTGTTATATACTTATGTGATCTTGTTTCTGTCTTTCAGGAATCTGGGACGAGAGAATTTGTTGCTGATGATGAGTTTGAAGAAAGTGATCTCAGTGATTTTGAGGTAATGTTTTACAACGTTTAAAAATTAAATTCCATAAAAAAATATCTCTAATATCTCAAAGAGTGACAATATTTGAACCTTGACCATGTTTTACAGGACATGAACAACCTGAAGGGCAGCAGTGATGAAGAAGAGGATGCTGAAGCAGAATCCAGTGAGGAAGAGGAGTCTGAAGAAGAGTTAGAGGAAGAGCAGACCAAGGCCAAATCCAAAGGAAAGGCTCCACTCAAAGGCCCAATCAGGAAAAAACGGGCCTATGTGGAGATAGAATATGAACAAGAGACGGAACCAGCTCAGAAAAGCAAGGCCACATAGAGACTGAACTTCTTATCACACCAGGGTAACTCTGCTGTGCGTGGAACATTTCCTGATCATGGAACCTGATCGCTGATATAACACCCCCTGTATTTAATAACAATGTACACTGGTGTGTGTGCCTATACACGCCTGTCCAAATCTCTAATGTGGGATTGTTTGTACATTGACCTGTCTCATCTGTACTTATGCTGTTGCAAGCATAAGTGTTTTTTTAAAAATGTTCCATTGTGTATTTTTGGGTCAACCTTAACCCATGTTCATATAATAAACTTTATTTGAAATGGCATACATGCATGCATGCATATTAAGTAGTGCCTGTTAGTTTGGCAGTGGCTGGTGTTCTAAAGTTTAAAAACTAACTTTTCTATATTGTATCTGAATGCATGTTTTGCTTAGATCATCTTTTACATCTCATGCACCAGCAATTACATTGCAGACCCCTAGAAAACATTACTATTGTTAAAGTCTATCTGCCCTCAGTTATAATGCTGTTAGTAACACAAATGCACATACTTTCAAGGCACTTTTTGCAAAGAAAATGCATGGAAAAATCCAGCCAAATTTTTTGTCCAAAGAAATATAGTTTCACATGGCAAACATCTCAGAAATATATATCAGAAAGTGTTTTTTAACAATTAATGCTGAATAATATCCAGTGTAATGTGAGTCACTTAAAAGTTACTATGGGTAAAAAGCACACTAGCACATCAAACATAATTTGCTACAAGTGTCATCAGATATTCTTAAAACTTGATAAAACATGTATTCATTATTAGCTGTCATTTTAATCTATTACAGTTCTATAAGTACTTATAATATTTGACAGCACTAATATTAATGACGTGTGCTTAGTTGGTATGTGTTACTGTTGTGAAATCAAATTGTGAGCAGACAGAGATAACGGGCTGAATCCTTCACTTAACCACCTCTTTTATGAATCCTGTAAGACAGTCCCAGTTTTTGGTGTCCCCAGAAATGTCCCAGTTTTACAGCATGTTCAAAACAGCCTGGAAATCAAAGTCTTGTATTATTTTTATTTTTGTAAAAATAGAAGAAAAAAAAAGCCAATTCCCATGGATAGCACACAAACAGTGTATTATGGTCCATAGCACACAGTGAACTTATCACTGAATCAGATTCTTATGAGCCAACGTCACAAATACTCTTGACAGCTTATTGACACAGTGGTGCTGCAGTGACTACCTGGATACACTTCAACACAGGTTCAGAGACACAACTGCTGTCTAGCTCTCTCAGAAACCTCTGTAGAAAAACAAGGTGAAATAAGAAAAAAGGAAAAAATAGCAGGGGAGAAAACCGCTTCGAACTGCATGCAATAGGTATAATAGTAACAAGATGCTTTTACCATTTCATAACAGCTTTGTAAGCATGATGAAATTCTAATTAGTCACTTGTAAGAAGGATTACTGCCTTATAAATCTGCCATTTTTATAACTTTGACTTGCAAACTTTCAACTGAATGATAAAACAAATACAAGATAATAGTTTTTACTCCTCTGGCTGAAACTCATTCTCACCTGTAGTTTTCCCTTTGAGCAGTGGTCGAGCAGCAGTAAACAGTGGGATGCTTGGGTCATGAGCTGCTCTTTCAGCTGAGTGGGTAATGACTCTGATGAGACATCAACCAGAAACCTCAGGAGACTCTGAGCTAGTGAACCCATCCTCCTCTCCATACTAGAAATATACATAAAAACACAAAATGTGTTAGCGTGAAATACATCTGATATAAGCAAGAGAGT
Source organism: Tor tambroides (assembly GCA_021397915.2). Lineage (NCBI taxonomy): Eukaryota > Metazoa > Chordata > Actinopteri > Cypriniformes > Cyprinidae > Tor > Tor tambroides. Next base: position 43,689 of record JAFVLL020040204.1, on the reverse strand, counting down.
GGAATCACGTAAAAACTGATTTAAAAAGTCATTTTCAGAAGTTGCACTGAAGTGGGGAAGTTTTAAAATGCTATGGATGGTCACCGTGGCCAAGCAATCTGTAGAGTTTTTTGCAGAGCATCCAGGATACTCAGTCTGGCTTTCTCCTCTGGAGTATCTGAGACCTCCAAGTATCCCACAATCACCCTCTCCAGCCTCTTCAGGTGACGAATGATTACTATACCCATCCTATGAGATAACATGACACACTGAAACATCAAAGTAGCTAAAGATGAGTAATATTACAACAATTATGCTAATCAATATTCTAAATGAACAACATAGTAATAAAATATCAACATGAAAATGAATGTGTAATTTTTTTTCCCGAGACTCACCAAAAACAGACCCAGGCTATTGGTGTGATTTTAGATTTTAGAAAGGCTTTGCTACCAACAATAGTAGGCTATCACAATGCCAAAATGGTTGTTTGACTATTAATTAACATTAAAGGAATAGTTCACCCAAAAATGTTCTAACATTTATTATTTGATGAGCTCTATGAATGTGCATTAATCAATGTTTACATGTAAATAAAATCCTACATTAAATGTGTTCATCATAAAAAGTGACTATGTCTCATCAGAAGACTTGATTAAAATGCTCAATTCATATGAATTACTTTTACAATACCTTTATAAATGTTTTGAAGCTTCCAATATTGGTTGTGTGCACATTTCAATGGACAAAAATAATGAGAGAATATTAAAAATGCTGTGTATCGAAAGTTTTATGGGTTTGGATTGACATGGGGTTGAGTAAATGATTAAATCTTTCATTTTTGGTATGACATCAGCCGAAAGTGAAAACTATCCCGAGGTGTATGTTTGATAACAAATATTAGCCAATGTCGCAGAATTTACATACTTCACCTTCAGTTTCTATCAGAACTACTGAAATCACTAATGCTGAGAAGGCTAATTAAGTTATTTATGCCTCACCTCTCAATAAATAAGACAAGATTTTTGGCATATACACGACGAAGTTCAAGCTTGTGCTCCATTTCCATGTATGTCAAGATGTGCCGGAGCACATCATCGAAGCGGTTTGGTTTGCGCGGTAAACCTGAGTGGACTGGAGGTTTCTCAAGGACTGATAGCAAGTCTAGAAAATATGGCAGCACAACCTAAAAATGACAGAAAATAAAGATACATAATGAAAACAAAACATCTGCATTTAGGTACACACATGGACTGTGTGAGTGAAAGCGTCACCTGTATGAGTGCAGCTTCAGATGTGTGTAAGTGATTGAAGAGAGCGTGATAGAGCACCTGAGCTCGGTTGAACTGCCTCAGATCAGCAGCTGGCTAAGGAAGGAGATCAAATGAACACACATTTCAAATACATATATTTAAAAAAAAACGAAAAAAAAAAAAAAACACTGGCTTATAATTTCCCCCAGGATTTGATCTTTCTTATCAATGTCAGGAGCACAATAAAAGAGACTCAAATTCAGAGACACAACAATCTTTGAGGATTACTGCTCTCATCTCCAACTCATTTCATGGCACTTCAAAGCAGTTTGGAATTGCCTTTTGCATTCATATCAGCAGTGCATTTATGATGCCGTGTTTTGCTGCTCTGTAGGCAGATTTAAATTCTGGAACATTTTTTTTGCATGAAAAGACTCTGCATGGACAAGTTTTTTGTAGACAGTTGTGGTGGACAAAATATTTACAAAAATGACTTACCACATTAAGAACAATGTGATGCAGGCAGTGCACACCCAGTACTTTGTTTTCTGTGCGATAATCATCAGATATCAGCAGAGATGGAGGAAACACCTTGTCCAAATACTCCAGGGTCGTCCAACCTGCACAAGCATCCAGGAGAACACATGCTTCACTGCCTGGTTACGCTTCCAGTTCTCCCTGAACACAAGAAAGGACAAGTTTGAGGGCATTTAATACCATGTTATTATGTGCTCCTGAGATGTAATTTAAAGAACAGCAGACCTTCACAAATACACTCTTTAATTTGATCATTCACACAATGGCAAAAAAATTAACAGGATTTCAAACACAGGATTTTTGTTCCACAAACTTTTCAGTCATTTTTTTGTGGATAAGGATTTTTAGAAATTATTTTGATTCAGACAATTTCACTAATGACAAATCTTTCTGACTTATTTGTTGAAAAGAACCAACTCATTGGTTGCTCAACATTCACTGTGCTTGTGATTTTTTTATTCTACACAAGATCACTTTCTAGCTGATGGAATATTATTGAGATAACTAAAATATATGAAATGCTTTAATAATAGCTCAATATTACATATGAAATATTTTTGTTTTTTATAAAAGCAAAAAAAACAATTACTCATGTAACTGCTCCAAAAACTTTATTAAAACATGTACAATCAGGTCTTCATCAGGCACCAAATGATGAAGACTTGATGGACAAAGCGTTCATATTTTAATACATATATAATATTTTTAAGTTTTTTGTTTTTTTTTTGGAGCAGTTACATCATTGTGTGGACATTTTGTTCATTTCTTGCTTGTATTTCCCCCTTTATTGTCCTGCACCTGAGCCCTTATCGGGTTTGTGGGATGTGCACACCTTTTTTGTATTTCTGATTTTGAACAAAAAATGTATATGGGTCAAAGACGTAAAGATGTCCGCATCAAAAGAAATTTACAAAAATGATTTTATGTCCATAGAAAGCACATTAAATGTAAGTAAAGTGTCTACTTTTAAGGTTTTAAATGTTTTTGGAGAATAAAATGTCAAAATTGGGTCATTCAGTGTAACACAATATTTATGTTAAATCAAACAACATGCTTATTTTGACTTGTACATATTAAAATATATAAAAGAATAAGGGAGCATATTAAATTTTATTGTGTTTTAAATGAGTAAAAAAATCTTACTGACAAATAGGCAAAACCTAGGATAGTGGCATATTTAAAAAATGTAAAATTACAACTAATTAGTATCTGGGGTGAAAGTAATTTGTCTTTTAATATGTCATAAATTGATTTTTGTTGTAAATATGCCTGACAAGACTGTTACACTGAATGACATTTTAGTGGGTGTCTTCTGTAAATCAGGGAAATATGTATGATATTTATTTTGTGCTCAGAAAAACAAAAACAAAATTGTAATTGAATTAAACAGAAAACTTTTCAATTGGGGGGGGACGACAACAATTAAAGCAGTATTACACTTATTGTTTTTATGCTTAAACCCTTTTTCGTCTTTGACCCATATTCATTCACTATACAAATGTCCATGTTGTTTAATATTTAACTAACTTCCTTAACATTTTCAGGCACAGTTTTACTTAGCCCTTACACTTCCAAGTCCACCCTCATATTGATGATAAAAGAAAACTGATTCTAAAAATTACACTCACAAAAGTTAAAATTGTGAGCACAGTGTGACTTACACAGTACATTAAGACTTACAGTATATGATGTCTTAAATGCACTGCATTATATGAATTGACCCTCAAAATATAGGCTAGTTTTGCAAAGCCAATTTCATTAAAAATATAGTTTTTGCAAAGCTGAGAGAGGCCAGTGCGTTGAGTTACTGAAACTTACTTGGTTAATTCAGGCTGCAGTATGTCAAGAACTGGCCCCAAAACTCCTTTCTGGTGCTCCTCGGGTTTTCCAGACAGCAGCTCCTGCACTGACCTGCTGCCCGTCAGTCCCACAGCTGACGTTAAGAGCTCCTGAGCGCCTTTTCTGGAGGCTGCACTGCTCCAAGGCCGCTCCTGCAAGTGTGTAATGGCGAATATACAGAAGGCAGGGGCTAGTGTGCGAACTAGAGACCTAATAGCGGGACGGTTTTGGTCCTCCAGCGCTTTCTGAATCCGCACAGACAGCGCGAGTAACACGGCACTAACAGCCAGAGCTTTGGCCGGTATATCCTCGTAACTTTTGGCAGGTAAAGTGCCGCTGTCTGTGTCGCATTGTGGCAGGGCAGCGTAACGGGTGAATGAGTTCACTAATCTCAAATACTGGCCTCGTAAATCAGCGTTCACTTCAGGAAAGAGCGAGTCGAGCGGAGCGCCCGCGAGCAGCTCTGCGGTCTCCCCCAGGATACGCGCTCGACCCTCGGCGCTTCTTCCAGCTCGAGCCGCTCACGAATGCGGCTCAAAGCAGCGAGAACGGGGTACGAATCCGCTGTATCTCCGACGTTCATCTCCTGAAGAATGTGTGCCACGTCCATTGCGTTGTTTTAAAACATTTAACTATCCGTGAGCGTAGAGAAATACAAAGATCACATGGCAAAAGTATTACTAGCGGCTCCAGACCGCTAATTTCTATAACACGGCCTTAACAGCTCTAGCTTGTGTTTGAGGAATCATTTCAATGATTCAGTTTAACTCTGTGTACTAAAAAACAGCTTATATGGGAATGGTTTACCCATAAATACTGTACATTCAGACAGGGTGCAGCAGGTTGTTTAAAAGTGCAACCTTAAAACATTTCCCCAGAAACCTGATTGTTCAAAAAGTTCCCATGTTGAAGCGACACATCCAAGCGAAGTAAAGTATGCTTGAGGTAAGAAAGGTGTTATTCACTAAGCAGTTGGGAAGTGATATTAGTGTTACAGTTAAATACAAATTTTCACACATTTCAGAGACGCCGTTCGGTTTTAATTTTCCTATTATAGCGATACACCCAATAGGTGGCGCGGTAAGTGCAGAAATTAAGTGGATAAACACTTCTGCAGCTTTTTATTGGTAAAGCTGGTTTTTCTGTAAGATTTTACTATGTTAAGCATTTATTAAATTAAATTCTTATTAAATTTCATCATCCCATCTCATGCTAAACTCACACATTTCTGTATTTACTGTAATGTTCCACCGTCCAAAGTATATTTAAAAAAAACTACTTGGCCTATGTATTAATGAAATTAAAGGCCACATGTACTTATAGAGAGTACAATTTCATGACTGTTTAACACATTTAACGCAAAAAATGCACTTTACAATAATGACAGTTTATAAGTTTTATTTTTATATGAATTTTAAATCATTGTTTTAATAATCTTTTGTCTTGCTTTGATGTATTGACCAACATACTAAAGCACATGTAAAGTAATTGGTTATTATTTTTACTGTTGTGTGTTATTTGATATTATATTAGAAATATAAGTTTCAACATAAATGACATTAAAGTATATTTAAGTTTACCATAAATGCTTGCTAGTATATTTGGCAGTGCACTTTAACCGTATTTCAAAGACAATATTATTGACTATTATTATCATCAATCATTAAATTACATATAAAAATGCACCTATGTCCTACTTAAGTGAGTCAAATACACATAAAATACATTTACACTATAATACATTTTCATTTATTTGTAAATAACATGCAACTAAGTGTCCAAAATCATTACATTTAGTTTGCACTTATGTTCTTTTAGTATATAACTGGATATTTTGTTTTGTAAAATTCATGGAATAGCATATAGTTGGTAGTTACTGTTTTTATTAGTATTTATATGTCAATGAGGGAAACAAAAGGCACCTTATTTGTAAAATGGCCAAGAATAACCGGTTATTAAGTTATCTATGTTTTCAAATTTGTTGTCGAACTTGAAGCAATATCAGTTCCCTTTGTCCATAACTTCCTACTCTTTTACCCTGGAAATCACAGTCATTAAATTCAATAACATTTGATGCATATCCAAAGGAAATTAACGGTGTGTCACAGGAGGCACAAAAGAAGTTGGCGTCCATCTCACAATGGATTTTCTCTTCATTATTGATGCACAATCCTACCTTCACATGCACATCATGATGAAAACAATCAAATCAAGGTGACAAATTAGGCCTGTTTATTTCATTCAAACCCACTGACGTGACAAGAGACAGCATACACAACACTTTACAAGCATACAAGTACAAAAAAAGTACATCACTAACCATTTGTACACACAAATGTGATCATCGTGAAGGATAGGGAAAGTTGCAATATTAATCATTTTAAACCTTTTGAATCAGGGCTGTTGCAGGTCCCGATGATTTGTTGACAAGTTCCTTTATGAGTATATGTGCATCACTCTTCAGTGTCCTCCTCACTTTCATCGCTCAGAGGGAATTCTCTGTACCCGTGCTGTGTATTGTAGCTCTTCACATGCATTGGACACTCCTGATTTATTATAGCCTTGAGAAAAAAGTGCCAGGTGTCATTACGAAGCATTTGTAAACATACTGATAAAGACATGCATACTGTCACATTTGTGTTTCTCACCATCTTCTCCTCCCGAACAGCAGGATTTTTGAGAAAGAAGCAAAGGGGTGCATACAGGATGTTGATAATGCCTATGATCACCATAAGACTGGGGAAGCCTATGGCTCTTACAATGGCCCCTCCAGTCGATGGTCCTGCAGCAAGAATGCACCAAGAAGGAAAAGTCAGTTCGGCTGCTGGAGCTCTTAGGGGTGAGCAAACAATAAATAAGTTCTCGGCAGATATATGACGTTTTCTCTCTGTATTGAGAAGAAATTGTATAACAAAACATGTCTAATAGTAAAAATGTGTTCCAATACAATTGCATTAAGATGCAGTTACCAACAGCAAATCCCATGCAGAGTGCAACATCAGCAATAGCGTACACACTTCCGTAGACAGACACATGACGGATATCCACCAGGTAACCCATTATAGCCATCATAGACGAATCAACCATTCCTATAAGCAAAAATAATTAAAGGAGAGTTGCGTATATGTCATACAGTGTACTACAGTTAGGCATAGTTTACTCCACAATGAAAATTCTGGCTTTGTTTACTCGTTTGTTCTTCTGTGGAACACAACAGAAGATTTTTTTCATTTAGATTTTGTTTATACAATGAAAGGCAAAGAGGTCTGAGAGATTTTTTCAAAAGATACTCATAGAGGTTTGAAAACAGCATGAGTAAATGATGAAAGAATTTTCATTTTGGGAACTTTCCCTTAAATATTGCATGATAAATAATTGAATAATATTCACCAATAGCAAATCCCAACCCTCCATTGGGACCAATAAGCCCAAAGATGTCTTTGGCAAAGGGAACCTACAACAAATTCACATAATGTTACAATCACCACAGTCCTTTATATATAGCATACCCTACAGTTCAAAAGTTTGGGGTCTGTAAGATTAATTAAGGTTTTTGAAAAAATGTTTCTTATGCTCACCAAGGATGTAGTTATTTGACAAGAAATACAACAGCAATATTGTGAAATATTATTACAATTTAAAATAACAGTTTTCTATTTGAATATATTTTAAAATGTAATTTATTCCTGTGATGCAAAGCTGAATTATCAACATCATTAGTCCAGTCTTCAGTGTCACGTATGCTGATTTGGTGCATTTCTCATTATCATTATAAAAATATATTTTTTTAGACTGTTTTTGTGGAAACCTTGAGTCACGGTCAGGATTCTTTGATGAATAGAAAGTTCAAAAGAACAGCATTTATTTGAAATAAAAAAACTTTTGCAACGTTATAAGTGTCTTTACTGTCACTTTTGATCAATTTAATGCATCCTTGATGAATACAATAATTAATTTTATTTTAAAAAAGTACTGACTGTAGTGTATTTGTTTTGTACATAGTATGCATGAGCCAATTGATTTGACGAGAGTATGTGATACTCACACAGAGCAGACTGACGCCGACTATAAGCATGCCGATCATGGAACACAACCACCTACACCAGAGTAGCATTTCTAAATGATGCAGTTCTTGTCTCTGTTAACACAGCTTTTTCCACCAAAATGACTTGTGCATGTGCTTTTCAATTCATTTATTTTGGGACATGCAAGAAAATGTATTACCTTCCCATTTTATTGGCCAGTATACCAAATAGATTGGTCCCAATGAGGTAAGAAACACTGGCTGGTAGGAAAGCCATACCTGCAATCAGTAGATTAACTCAGTCAACAGAACCACAAAAAAGATAAGCAAATAAAACACAGTCATAATGTTTAACAGGGTCATGAGACCCATCAGGAACCTCTTAGCTGGCTTCTTCCAACTCATATCAGTTGAGTGAAGTATACAGAAAAACCACAGATCTTCTCAAGAAGCCACATGTTTCACTTAGTCCTCCCTGAGGAGGTATCTAATGACAAAATGGTTCTGAATTCTTTTAAGTGAGCTACTTTAACATTACATTTGTGTGAGAGAGGAAACTAACAGGAATGAAATAAAATGACCTAAATAAGCAGGAAGTGAATTTGTTTCAATCACATTTTAATGACTTGGAATAATAGAGTTTCTTACCAAGCTGCCATTTTGGCGAGCACATTGTTTGCATCATCCAGATGGGAAGAGTGGGCTCTAAAATAGCCACCCCCATGTTTGCAAAGCACAACGACCCTGTAATTATATACAGGAACCATAATCTTACTCATCATTCACTCAGCACAGCTCCTCATCCGCTTCATTTACAAATCGTTTTAGCTGTTCACATCAAAACATTCGGCTGTGATTATATGGAGGCATACGTGTAATTACAGAAACTGCTACTACACCTCCACGACAACTTTTTAAACTGGTTTAACTGTGGGCAGTATTTGAGGATGTATTTGATTTTATTTTATTTACACACACACCTGCACTAATGAGTATGTAGGGATCCTTCAGCAGGGTGAGTAATGGTGTTCCTTCCACGCTCTGAACAGAAGACACATAACAATCACTCCCGCTTCACAGAGTAACACTAACGCACACATTTATCATCTTTTATCAACTTTCATAACTCGCGTTTTATTAAATGAACACTACTCACCCCTGGAGATATTTTTGAGGGCTGAAGGATGCAGAGCTGGAGGGCTGGTGTTCAAATTGGGCATTGAAAACAATTTGATAAATAATGAGATGTAACTCAATGAATTTAAAAGGGCAAATATATAGGTTATCTTACCGCCATCAAACACAGCCAAGAAGGCAAGGACGAGGAACGGAGAATTTTTGCCAACAAACTCATACATGACGCTGCCGAATGGCGCTCCGACTGAAAAGAGTACATTATGCAGTGTTAAAATTGTCATTTGTGGCACACATTTGGTTACTTTCATTTAGGTATTGCTGGCGATTTCCAGTTGTTGATGTTACTTTACATTGTTATATTGTAATGTAAAGCACATTAGAGGACAAATATAGTAGTATATTAACTTACTGAGCACTCCCATGGCAAGTCCTCCCAGTGCGATTCCCATGGCAATTCCTCTCTCATTGTCATCTGTGTACACACTTGCTAACATTCCCAGACCTACAGAATTACACACTCATTTTTATCATATATACACTACAGCTAAAAAGTTTGGGGACAGTAAGGTTTTCAAGAGAAATTAATACTTTTATTCAGCAGTGCGTTATTATCAACAAACAAAAATATATTGAAAATCTAAATCAGTGCTCACAGTAGTGTCTTCAAACAACTTTATGAGCAATAATGCATTAAATTGATCGAAAGTAATAGTAAAGACATTCATAATGTTACAATAAATGCTGACCTTTGAACTTTTTATTGGTCAAAGAATCCTGAAAGAAGTATGACAGTTTCCACAAAAAAAATTAAGCAGCACAAATGTTTTCCAAATTGATAATATGAAGAAATGCTTTTTGAGCACCAATCAGCATATTAGAATGATTTCTGAAGGATCACTGAAAATTGGAGTAATGATGCTGAAAATTCAGCTTTGCATTACAGGAGTAAATTAAATTTTAAAATATATTACGACAGAAAACAATTTAAATGGTAGGCCTAATAATATTTCACACTATTCCTGTTTGACCAAGCTTTCCTGTAGCTCAAATAGTAGAGCATGGTGCTAGCAACATCAAGATCATGGGTTCGATTCCCAGGAGAAAGCAAGAGCTGATAAAATGTAGAAACTGTAACTTGAATGCATTGTAAGTCGCTTTGGATAAAAGTGTCTGCTAAATGCATAAATGTAAATAAAGTAAGAGACTTCCTTCAAAAACATTTTAAAAGCGGCATTTCAAACATACACATCCAATATTTGGTTCATTATATCAACCATGCAAAATCACACATATTATACCTGCCACAGAGGAAAAGGATGATCCAATTCCCTGCAATGAGCGGGCAAAAAACAGCAGCGCGTATGTCCCTGAGAAGGCAAACACTGCAGAGGAAGCATTCAAAGTCAGAGACCACCTCATTTCATTTGTAGTTTGCACTAGCCATATAAAGTGAAACCATATAAAACACATCAACAAACAAAAATATATTGAAAATCTAACTCAGTGCTCACAGTAGTGTCTTCAAACAACTTTACGAGCAATACATTTCATACTGTTGCTCCAGCGTAGTTAATCTTACACAATAATGTTCATATTCAAAAGCCAATGTCTGATTGTATTATGTTGACGTTTAGAATGATAAACAGTGAGTCACCACTTGATTTCCCTGTTGAAAAAAACAGCATATGCAGGTTAGGTATGTTTTGGAGCTGGTTTAAGCTGGTTATAAGTGGTTTAAGCTGGTCCTGAGCTGGTCCTAAGCAGGAGCTAACAAGGGGTGTGGTAACGCCACATCAGCATAGGGAGCCCTCGCCCGAGTATTGACTGGTACTGCTGCCTCTGCTTCTACAATCATTTCCTGTTTGGCAGCCATTTAAGTACGGCCAGGTCAAACAGACCTTGCGAAGTATTGCCAGTTCTATTGCCTTACTGAGCGTTTCCATTGTCTTGTTTTGTGTGATTGCTACATATATGATTTATCGCCTGTTTCTCTGGATTTTTGCCTTTTGGATTACCCTTTTGCTTGTTTAACGGTTGGGCTGTTTACTGTGATTTTGACTACCTTGCCTGTGACCTCGACTCAGATTTCAGCCTCACGATGTGGTTTGTTGAACTGTTTACTTATTAAACTTCTGCAAATGGATTCTAACACGGCTTCAGCCTCATCCTCATTACAGGTGCGTTTTCCAAAAGCAACTATGGTCACAAGTTCCGTCATTGCCAATAGAGTTCAGTGGAACTAAAGACCATAGTTAGCTAATTATGGTTTTGGGAAACTCACCCCAGCTTAGGAGCACATGACCAGCTAAAGAGCAACTAAGGACCAGCTTAAACCAGCTCAAACCAGCTGCTATGCTTCAAACATACCTAACCTAATGGTGGGCGTTTACGCAGTTGTCTAGAGCAGTACTGATTGGGGAGAACAGAGGTGCACTCACTCTATTGGTTAGTAAGACTGCCACTCAAGGCCGGCAGTCATGCATATGCTCTGGAACAGAGTAATATCGCGTCCACATCCCAGGCTTTGCTATTAGCAAATCGCAACGTCTCAAATCGCGATTGCGATTTGATTTCGATTAATCGCACAGCCCTACACCAAACACAACCACTTCAACTACATGTTGGACTATTCCATCAAGAGGCCATCTCATTCTATGTTATCGACTCCCCCAGACATGAAATTATCCTTGGCTACCCCTGGTTATCTGTTCACGACCCAATTTTTTCCTGGCATCATGGTGAGCTAACTGAACTGGTTTCAGCTGGTCTTTAATTGGTCATGAGCTGGTTTAACCCTGTGATGCATCATGGTCACTACAGTGGACAGATATTTGGAAGCTATTTTGAACCATTTAGGATGTAGCATCATGTCCCAACCGCCAACTGGTGAACCCCCAAAGTGTTGTCTACGATTCCATTTAATTGTTGTATTTTTTTTTTAGATATTGCATAATATATTCAAGATGGCAGTGGGAAAAGGGGATGCACCATGTACCTTGGGAATAAGTTTTAAATACTTTTATTCTCAGAAAACCAGACAGGTACAAAAAATATTTTTCAGTTAAATAGGATGTCAGAAATAGATTCATCCAGATTTTAACAATATTTTTCTTGTACATGTTTTTCTGTGACACAAAATATATCTGGACGTCATGCGTCATCATGAAAATATTTTAAAAACATGTTTTTTAAGACCACACATTTAGTTCTATTGATTCACTTTTTATACCTTTGATGCATGGTGTCCACTACAGTGTGCAGATATGTAACTCCCTCAAAATATAATATATTGACCTTTTTTTTTTTTTTTTGGCATGATTTTTCACTTGTTTAAAAGTAAAAACAAACATGTAAAAAAAAATGATTACTTTGTGATTTAATAATTCATGCATCAGAGGGTTAAGATGGTTATAAACTAGTTGCTTAGGACCATCTTAAACTAGCTCAAACCAGCCATGCTTCAAAACATACCTAACCAGCATATGGTGTTTTTTTCAACAGGGTATATATGACATACATCATATACACAACTTACTTATTGTGGAGACAAACATGATGACAAACCCAGCAAACATTGGTATGTGATATCCAATCCTATAAAAAAAGGAACACATCAAACAGCTGAATTAAGTCAGTACTAACTTGAGCTAAATAACAGTCATGATCTGCTCAAAGCGTGTATGTACCTGTTAGTCAGCGGGCCCACAAACGGGTTGACCGTGAGCTGGACTAGGGCTTTGGAGGCAAACAGCAGCCCAACCCTCACATTCTCCTCTTCCAAAAACTCACTGTCCTCTTTACACCCGTGTCGCTCGTAAGAGCTGCTGTTGAGCCCTGAACTTCCATTAGCACCAGAGGAGATGGTGAGATTGGCAGTGCTGATGGTGTAGGTGCTGTTGTCATACAGAGACAAGATGGAGGTGTAGGTGGGCTGAGCTTCAGAGGGGGCAGCAGACGGGAGCTCTTGTGTCTGGTGCTCTGTGGCATACAGGAAGGTTGGGATGATGGGAACTGGGAAGAATGAGAGGTGACATGAGGATGAGAAGAGGAAGAGCCGGTACCTGTGTGTGTGTTTGCGAATAACCCTTCCTCTCTAACTGCTGTGGACTGTATGCGACAGAGGCCAGGAGAGATGCAAGCAGATAAATGTCATGGTCACGATGAGAGCAGGGTCGCTTGTCCAGCATAATGCTCGACTTTCCCTCTCATGCTTTGATTTCTGTATGATGTTTTGGTCTATACCGAATGAACTCAAAAGGAAACCAGTGATGTACATGGCTAAAACACTTTACAAGTAACGTGAGTTTCATAATCAGATTACTTTTTCCAAGTAACTAGTAAAGCAATGCATTACTTTTTAATTTACAAAAAATATCTCAGTTGTTTTTTCAAATAAGTTACGCAAGTTACTTTGTTTTTCTATTTATTGTCTATCGTGTACGCCATGTAAACATGGTAACTGTAGCTCTGGACTGAATTTGAACATGCATTTACTCAAACAGAAACAGTGAAATGCAAAATCAGAATATGATGCAAACCTGGAAATAATTAAATATGTTAAATCACACAATTATCCTTTTTGTGTTTAATACCATTTTATTATTGCTGAAGAGTAATGAACTTTCTTCTCCTGTGTCCTATTCTTCATGCTATCTAGAATGGCTGCACAGCTGAAAGGTTTGTTTGTGTGTGAATTTACATTTCCTTCAGAACATTTTTATATTAAATACAAACAAGAAATCCCAGCCCAGATGAGAAAAAGTAACGCAAAAGTAACGTAATGGATTACTTTCCATAAAAAGTAACTAAGTAATGCAATTAGTTACTTTTTAGGAAGTAATGCAATATTGTAATGCATTACTTTTAAAAGTAACTTTCCCCAACACTGCCCATTACAAATAGGTACTTAGGTACACTCACCGACCACTTTATTAGGTACAACTGCTTGTTAACGCAAATATCTAATAAGCCAATCACATAGCAGCAACTCAGTGCATTTAGGCATGTAGACATGGTCAAGATGTCAGAATGGATAAGAAAGGTGATTTAAGTGACTTTGAACGTGGATTGTTGTTGGTGCCAGATGGGCTGCTTTGAGTATTTCTGCTGGTCTGGTGAGATTTGTCATGCACAACCATCTATAGGGTTTACAGAGAATGGTCTGAAAAAGAGAAAATATCCAGTGACCGGCAGTTATGTGGGCGAAAATGCCTTGTTGAAGCCAGAGGTCAGATGAGAATGGCCAGATAGAAAGGCAACAGTAACTCAAATAACCACTCATTACAGTGAAGGTTTGCAGAAGAGCATCTCTGAACACACAACAGACGGGCTACAGCAGCTCAAACTGGGTGCCACTCCTGTCAGCTAAGAACAGGAAACTGAGGCACCAATTCACATAGGATCACCAAAATACAAAAGAAGATGGGAAAAAGGTTGCCTGGTCTGAAGAGTCTTTATTTCTTCTGTGACATTTGGGTCAGAATTTGGTGTAAACAACATGAAAGCATGGATCTATCCTGCCTGTATCAATGGTTAAGGCTGCTGGTGGTGGTGTAGTTGTGTTGTGTTGTGTAATGTATATTTTCTTGGTAAACTTTGGGTCCCTTGATACCAACTGAGCATTGTTTAAACTCCAAAGCCTATCTGAGTATTGTTTCTGACCATGTCCATCCTTTTATGACCACAGTGTACCCATCTTGTGATGGCGACTTCCAGCAGGATAGCACACCATGACACAAAGCTCAAATCATCTTAAACTCATTTCTTGATCATGACAATGAGTTCACTAATCTCAAATAGCCTACACAGTCACAGATCTCAATCAAATAGAGCAGCTTTGGGATGTGGTGGAACAGGAGATTCACATCATGAATGATCAGCCCACAAATCTGCAGCTACTGCATGATGCCCTCATGTCAATATAGACCAAAATCTCTGAGGAATGTTTCTAGCACCTTGTTGAATCCATGCCACAAAGAATAAAGGCAGATGTGAAAGCAAGGGTGTACCTAATAATGTAGCCAGTGAGTGTACATAGGCTACATTTATTGTGTCTAAATGGCAGCAAATCCTTGCATCCATGTTCCAACATCTAGTGAAAAACCTTATTATTTGTTTAGAATGGCTGTTTTCTTACCCACAACTGTTAGCAGCATGTTATCCAGCAGCAGGGCCACACACACAATGACAAGCACCAGACGAGGAGAGCCCCTGCTCTCTCTGATCCAGTCCATAGGGTTCAGCATAGCCATGGTCCACCTCTGTCACTGGACACACAGTCATGGGTCAGATTAGTACAGTATGTATATTCACGTTTGGTTTGATGATCGCATATTGAGAGACTACGTGGAATATTTTTAGACTACAATAGGTACAACGTGTATAAAGACCAAAGTGTCACATGATCCTTCAGAAATCATATGCTTATTTGCTGCTCAAGAAATTATTATTATTATTATTATTATCAACGTTGAAAACAGTTGTACTTAATATTTTTGTGGAAACCATGATACATACAGTATAATAATTTAAGTCAAGTAAAGTCACCTTTATTTATATAGCGCTTGTTACAATACAGAGTGTTTCAAAGTAGCTTCATAGTATTTAACAGGAAAATAACAGAATCAATGATGCAAACTTCAAAAATGAGACGGATCCAAATTTTGGATTCTGGAGTCCTTTAACTCCATTGTATCCTATCATAGAGTATGACTGAGGGCATAAATCTTAGATAAATGTACAAATACGTACACATTTGATTCATATATTTATAATAATCATGTAAAAAAACTATTTTAACTTGCTTTAAAAGTCTTTTGACTCAAATTTGACACGCAGGTGGAACATTTTTAGATGGAGCAGTTACTTTAGACTGCATTTATTGTGTTTGTTTAGATGTTAGATCGTTAGTTGTTAGTTTGAGGTTTAGTTGTTAGTTTGTGTACACAAGCCTGGCACCAAGAAGTGGCATTAACAGTACTTATCTTTTCCAAAACCAAGTCAAAATTACCCAAAGAAAACAGAAGTCTAAACAGACCCACATTACAAGGTTACATTACCTCTTATTTTAAAACATGTTTGAATTGAACTACAAAATGTGCATATTAACACATAGAAATACACAATCACAAGTCTTTCAGAGAAAAAATACATGTAGACACTATATGCTATCTTTATAGGGTCCATTCACACTTTTGAAAAGAACAGGTCAAGGGACGATAAGCATCTTGCAGCACCATGATTTATCTGAACCCAATGAAGTATTATCAAATACAAAATGACATTATGGTGACATTTTAAAAATTATATTTGATCAAAGGTGGCCTAAAAAGTTTGAAAACTTACTGATCAAATAGACATCTGACTAATTTCAAGTAGGGACCCAAAATATAGTCATTGTACCAGTACTCAGGGCTCTATGCAGTCTTCTGGGATGTGTAAAAGGGCTTGAGGACAGGTTTGTTCTAGATGAGCTCTTTGTTCCAGGGCAGGAATTACGTGCTGCATGATTGAGTTTCAACAATATGATTACAGCTGCTGTAGGGCACATGAGGAACAGCCTCAGTGTTTCAGGACGCTCCTTTTATCTTTGACTGTCAATGTCTTATCAATTTAGTTTGTGAAAATGGGCAGCATTTTGTGTTTTTGAATCGAATTTCTTTTCTTGTGTACATAACGTGCTTCTGTCATAGGCTGTGATGAATGATAATTCTAACATTGTATTAATTTCCACTTTTCAAAAGTCTGGGGTATCATTCAGCAAGGGTGCATTCAATTGATCAAAAGTGACAGTAAAGACTTATAGAGATAAAATTATTTAGCAGCACAACTGTTTTCAACACTGATAATAATACGAAATGTTTCTTAAGCAGCAAATCAGCATATTAAAATGATTTCTGAAGGATCATGTGACATTGAAGACTGGAGTAATGATGCTGAAAATTCAGCTTTGCATCACAGGAATAAATTACATTTTAAAATGTAAAACAGTTGTTTTACGTGTAATA
This sequence comes from Tor tambroides, assembly GCA_021397915.2. NCBI lineage: Eukaryota > Metazoa > Chordata > Actinopteri > Cypriniformes > Cyprinidae > Tor > Tor tambroides. Next base: position 26,914 of record JAFVLL020040204.1, on the reverse strand, counting down.
ACATCTCACAATATTACTATTTTTCCTGTATTTTTTTTGTCAAATAAATGCAGCATTGGCGAACACATGACTCAGAAAAAAACCTTTGATGATAGAGTGAATTCATGTTGTTGTTCTGCTTTTCAGTTCCTTCAACAATCGGATGTGATTTGTGTTAGTAGTATTTCCACTCTGTTCCATCCTGTCCCGTCATGTTCATAAGCGCACACAATAAGAGCTGATCCACAAGTCAACACCTGTGTCAATACTTGCATGTGTGCAACATGTTGCCAACATTAGTTAACTCCCTATTCTCTTATCCAGCTAACACTTAACTTGCCAACATCACTATTTTGTGTTCCCAAACTTTCAATACTTCTTAAAGAGAGAGTTTTTTTTAAAAGAGGCTGTATAATATTTAATATGAGACAAGAAAATTCATCATAAAACTCAAAACAAAATTCTCTGACATCACAAAACAATATGTAATCCTTAATCAGTCTCTCGATCAAAACATTGTATGAAAGTGGTATATGAATCAAATTATTGCCTTATAAGTATCTTATATATAAATAAAATATCTTAAACATCACTTAAAGTCAGTCGTACCTTAGGATGCATTCTCTTCTTCAGTGCACGAGTGTATGTCCAGTGCAGGTGTGTAATGCAGGGGTCACTTGTTGGATTGTGACTGTTGCTGGAGGGAGGGAGGTGTCTGTGTCCACTGCCACCTGCATGTGATCTGTTGAGTGGTCTTTGGAGGAAATATACAGACATGCACATGCACACACACACTGCGTCATAGCGAGAGTAATTGTGTGCATCTGCTGCTCTTTATTGGGTAGGTGAATGACCTGCAGGCTTCTTTTCATCACAATGAGCCTTTATCTGTGATCTCTCATCCAGACTCAACACACACAATCAGCAGCCGCTGCTACATTTCACTTGTGAATACTGTTCAGTCAGTGACCTAAGCGCTGCACTATGAAACCAATGGCGATTGTTCATTATGTGCTATGCTAATGTGTTCACAATAATATCAAAAGTCTGTCTATGAGAGTAATAGATTGACAGCGCATTTCCGTTTCAGATGCTTCGCAACCTGTGGGATCTTATGGATCTTTTTTTCAGCCTGTGTCAGTTTCATTTCCTGTGTAATGTTAATCCATTCAGCCACTGAACATCTATGGAAAATGTTAAATGACTCAACAGATTTCACCTTTGTCCTGTGCCATCTCTGGTAATTCAAATATCCCAGCGCATGCACACACACACAGAATAACCTCATACAGTTACTCAGGCTTTCAGGTAAAACACAAAATACGATTAAATATGATTACTTGATATAAAAGGTGTATTAACTGAAATTAAATATAAAAGCATAAAAATATAAATGTTGAATAAAAGTAAAAAAAAAACTAAGACTTAACAGCTATACAGACATTAAAAAACTACTAAAAATGGCAAAACGCAACAAAATTGCTAAAACTTTAAAATGCAAATGAAAATATAAAACTAAAATCTAATTAAAGTATTAGCAAAAACTATGATTGCACATTGATGATACTAAAATAACACTGATATGTATATGATTCTGGGTTTGGACATGACTGGCTTTTGTAAATGAGCCTGAGGGCTTGAAGACTGGTGGCTGATCTTCCATCACCTGCTCTCTGTTTAGCACAAATACACACACACACACAGAGTCTGGTCAGCTATCCTTGTGGGGACTCTCCATAGGTGTAATGGATTTTATACTGTACAACCCGTATTTTCTATCGCCCTACACCAACCCTACACCTAAACCTATCCATCACAGGATACTTTCTGCATTTTTACTTTCTCAAAAAACGCATTCTGTATGATTTATAAGCTTTTGTACCCATGGGGACCTCAATTTAGGGCCCCACTGTGACACGAGTCCCCATGAGTCTGTGTGTATTCAGGTTTAAGTCCCCACCAGGATATATAAACCAAACCACACACACACACACACACACACACATTCACACAGAAAGAAAACACAACCAGTTCTGACAGGAATCATTTCATTTAATTAGAGGAAATTGTATTGTTGGTTTAAAATGGAATTCTTCCTTCGTATAAATAGCAGCAATAACTTAACAATATAGGTGACATTTCTGGAAAAGTAAAAAAACAAAAAACAAAAGATAGACAGATACAATGTAAAAATGGCAAAAACTTACAATGTCAAGTTTGCTAAAGAGGCTCAAATAAACTGGCTACCCACAATCCCTTGCCCTTGAGTAATGTGTTTTTGGTAAAGCATTATGAGGACATGTACATATTTGTTATTCACAATTAATAATATTTAGAATACATTTTGTTTCAAGTTACCATTCGAGTGATTAGTGTTCAGTTTGGTAAAGTAAAAACTATATAGTAGAAAAACTATTTGTTAGTTTTGGTGCACTGAGGTATATGTGCTTTTGGATTTGTAACAACTGACACACAAGTTAAACAAACTTACATTTTTTGGTGGAAAGCTCTGCCAAAATAAAAAAGTTTTACACCAGTAACACACAACATTAATACTTTATATTACTAAGCTTCAAAATATGTTTGAGCTTATTGAACTTAAATTGTCCGCACGTCTACTTTAAAATGTCAAATCACAACTAATTTTTTCATTAGTTGAGTATATTAAAAATTGTCTTGAAGCTGGTTGCTTTAATTATTTGAGTTTTCTTAACAGACATAAGCCTATAGATAGATAGATAGATAAATAGATAGATAGATAGTATAAAGCATGAATAATTTATGCATTTACTGTTACAGGATTATTGTTTTACTGTTTGCTGACTTTATGGTTGTCAATGTATTTCAGGTGACTGTGCATCAATGATCCTGTTGCATTACTTTGCCTTTCCAAGTTCTACAAGATTTCAAAGCTCACAGGTCATGTAAAGCTGTATGTAAGAATTAGGCTATGACAAATTAAAACAACTTGTTGCTAATTGATAATTTGCTGAACAATGAATCTGTAGTTGACACGACAAGAATGTTTAGGCTGAACAAGACATTTTTATTTAGTGGCTAAACATATTCACATTGGTTAAACAAAGCAGTGTCACTGTTATTATCTGCCTCCCAGCCCGGTGAGAAACGTGGATTTTGAGTTCCCCCCCTAAGCCAGCGTTCAAGGTGCAGATAATCACCTGTTCCGTTCCAGGAAACAACTTACATCCGAGTCGACTGATGCGGTTAACTGATGGCTGTCATTTAAAGGATGTCATATTTTTCATCATAACAAGTTTCAAAGGTGTTACATGTGTAAAGGGGCTATGAGGATTTACGTGCCATGAAAGGTACAGCCAAGCTTTCATGTTTGTTATGTGTATGGGCCATAATTTGCCTTAATTACCACCGCAATGCACTGCACACTTCCTACATGAGCTGAGACTATAAACATTGAAACACTCAGAAAGTAACCACTAATGAAAGAGCCATTCTTTCTTTTTTCTTATTTTTTTTCCCCATGTTTAATTTGGATAATTGCCGTAGGTCCATTAAAACACGGAGCAGGTTGCTCTTCCACACTAGAGCTCGACGTCTTGCTCTTGCACACAGCCTCATTGTGGTCAGGACAGTTTGGATACAGCCATGCAGACAGTTTATGTTATGTTTTGGCTGTCTGTTGTTTCTGCTGTACAGTGCCTGGATTCCAACATTATCCGCTCCTCCAGAGAAATGACAAACTCTCAAGAGGTAAGAATTTATATTCTTAAACCTTAAAAAGTTTTTGCTGGAACAATGTCACAAAGCTAAAGAACACACAAAGCCATATTGTTAACATCTATTATAATATAATTTCTTTATATATATATATATATATAGATATATATGATTTTATCTTTAAAAACAGAGTAACTGTACTTGTTGTCATTATTTCTGTGCTCTTTTCATCACATAATTTAAAGTGTGTTTGACAATCTCTTCCAGTCAGTATTGCATCTACAGAGTGACACAGTTGCAAATTCCCATAATTCTGTTAGAAGGACCTCAGCTGTGCAGGGAGTCAGAGAAGCATCACCTCCCACGCAAGACTGCACCGCTGCAGAAGTAAGATTTTATTTGGTTCAGTATTGTAATCTACTGAAGTTACATCCAACCGTGGATTAATATCAAACCTGCAATCCAAATTTTTCAGAATATTTAAGATGTCTTTATTCACATTTTGTCTTTCACAAGGCAACTGAATGCAAAGGCTCAAAGAAGAAACAGCGCAATGCTGCCAAGACAAAGATTCAGTTGGATGTGCGAGGAAGTCAGAAAGGTAAGGATAAAGTTTTACTTTTTTTTCACAATTTAAAATCATGTTTTGGGGTCATACCTTTGGTCAAGTGTTGATATATTATTGACTATTAGTAATTTTCCCTGTGCTGGCCAGGACAGACCTTACTGAAAACATTAACAACATGCACTCTGTCTGCATCAGATGTAAAAACCTCACAGATGCACAGGTGTATTTTGCTGTGTCAACAACAGGATATTGCAATACAGCACAACAGAGGTTAAAATGACAAATTATCAAACTGTCAAAGTTAACAGTTACTAAAAGTGAATTGATTAACTGGGACAAATCAATTTTCATAGTGAGTGTGATATATAAATTTAAGAAAAGTTATCATTTGTGAGGAAAAAAATCATTTTGTCTTAAAAATCTAAGAATATATAATATAAATAGTAGTCTACATTTGAAGTGGATCAAAAAAGTTCATTAAAGTTGTCCTAAGACAAGAACGGGTATTGTTTTTCCACTTCAAATGTTGACTACTGTATATTACAAAGAGTTGAAGTTGTTTCCTCAGGTTGTCACCATCTGTTACCACCATATTTTTCACTTTTAAATTAACTACTCCATTAAAAAAAATGGAAATGTGTATTTGTAGAAATGTGTGCATTGCACTGTCCTGAGCAAGACTTTTAATGTCAAAACTGTCAACACTATTACCTTTCTGAGGGTATATTAAAATGTAAAATTTGACTGGGATGGCATAATGCAATTTATTTACAGTTAAACACATTATTCGATTAACAGGATGCTTAAAAGTCTAAAAAAAAAAGCCTTTTCAAACTAGAAAAGTTTTCTGGCTGCTAAGCGCTATCCGCATATGTGCAGAAAAGAACATGACGTCATCAGCCACAGCACTGCAACTTTAAGAAAAACTCAAGTTCTTCTAGGATTGACTGCAGTAATTCATTTACCCCCGGTTTCACAGACAAGGCTTAAGCCTAGTCCCAGATTAAAATGTAGGTCTGAGCTGTTTCAACTGAAAGAAATTTGCATTGACTGATCTTTAAATATAGGGTAGAGCGGGGGAAAACGCCCCCTGCTGTTTTTCCCAAAATAACCACAAGATAAAAATCAAGATAAATTTTTATTGTAACTATGGACTACCTTGACAAGAGTGATGTAGAAGTTTTCACCATGAAGCTTATACTGGTGATGTACCGGAGAGAAAACGGATTTCACAGAAAATGATCTAATTTTCAGCAGTAATAAAAAAAGTCTTTTAAAACTTGTTTTGCAGAACATCACAGTTATATATGATATGAGAACAGTAGGGCCTGTAGATAGGGAGTACGTGTTATTTAAGAAAAATATAATTATATTTTCAGAATGACATAATTTGTTTCTCATACACAGTCAGTGGGGTAAAACGGCCCGAGGGAGCGATGGGAAATTACTGTAGTTATTCTGTTCTGAACATCAAATCCTTTGTTTTTCCATCAAATGTATTCTAACTAGTTGGTTGAATAAAAATATTTGGATTTTATATTTAAAAATTACCTCAAGTTAGCATCAGCTAACAAAATGTTTCAAATAGGCTATTATAATTTTGTAATTCATAATTATTGATTATATTCTTTTTAATTTTAAGCTAAAACTGCCTGTACTCTGATTTCGCTGTAAATATTTAAAGCAAATTGCTTTGTCAGACTGGGGGGCATTTTACCCCACCCAACTCCCCTTTGGTACAAATGTAATTTTTGTTAAAATCTAATAACATGAAAACTCTGGACATTTTTCATACTTGGTTTATAATTTATGCCATTGTCACTAAAACTATGATAACTATTCTGGACACATTTAACTTTTTTTTTTTCACAGGAAAAAAAGGGGGCGTTTTCCCCCACTCTACCCTATCAGTGCCTTTGTTTTGTCTCAGGATGCACATAATGTTTTTAATAAGGCATGTTTATCAAAATAACTCAGATGTCCAAATTGAACTATGGCCTAATCCTGGTTTAGTCTAAACCCTTGGTTTACTCACTGACCCTCACTCTCCGCCTGCAGTGCCCGAGATGTCCCCGTGCGTGCGCTCGCGCGACTGTGAGGAGGGTCTGTGCTGCGCGCTCTACCTGACTGGGAGGAGATGTCAGCGCGTGCCCGCGCTGGGCGAGGTCTGCCTGCTGCGGGGACGCGCCAAATTTCGGCGCAGACTCGACCGCTGCGACTGCGACAAAAACCTGCTCTGCCGCGCGCAGCTCGACAGCCCTCGCGGACACGGAGTGTGCCACCCTGACCCCAGGAGCTGAAGGACTGACCGCAGAGAAACATAAAACATGACCAGACACGTCATGGCGTATGTTTAAAGTATTTCTGAAGTAAGGATAACGAGGTTGTACTAAATAAAGTTGTTTCTATCATATCATTCTTTTGCTTCTAAAGCGTGTAGAAGGCGGAAAATATGTATAGCGACAGAGCGCAACGCGTCATAGCCTGAAAACCACGCCCACCGGGGAAAAAACAATCCAACGCTCTCCATTGACTTTGTATTGCGGGAAGCTGCCTCCTTGTCATTTCTCACTTATAACAAAAAACAGAACAATGTCTAAAAGCTGCTATGTGACAAGGTGTACGGTAAACAAGCTAAAAAAAACAGAACTACGTTTTTATAAGCTGTCGACCCCAAAAAACGAGTGTTTAAGGACAAAAAAAGTAGAGCAACATGTCATATTACTCAGACCTGCGCCCACTGGAGGGAAAAGTAATCGGCGACAGAAAACATTCGTTATTTCTGACCATGTTAGATGACTATTTCACCACCCTATGTGAACCTGAGAGGATGAGATATATGGAGAAACCAAATTTTATTGGTCTATGTTAGTGCCCCTTTTCCTTACCTTCCTTTTGTTTGAGAAATGCCCCGACATCTTCAACTATTTGTCCTTAAACGCTCGTTTTTCTTTTGGGTCGACAGCTTATAAAAACGTAGTTCTGTTTTTTTTTTTTTTTTTAGCTTGTTTACCGTACACCTTGTCACATAGCAACGTTTAGGCATTGTTCTGTTTGTTCTTATAAGTCAGAAATGACAAGGAGGCAGCTTCCCGCAATACAAAGTCAATGGAGAGCGTTGGATTGTTTTCCCCCAGTGTGGGCGTGGCCTAAATGCGCTCTGTCTCTATTGAAACGCAAACGCTGATGACAGCGAGCATGGCTTTGGTTTTATTTTAATACACGTAAAAGTTTGAGTCGAGCGCCCTCTGTCGGGAATTTCAACGGATAAGTGCTGAGCCTTGTCTTCCTCTCAACTCCTGGAAGTCTATCGGCACTGCACGTGTTTCCGGTATCTGAGGCCAAATTTACGCCGACACGTATCTGAACTGGCATTCAGGCGTCTTCATACCGGTTAATGCTGCTCATGATTGCATTTACACACCAGTTACTGTCAGTGTTGGGAATGTTACTTTGGAAATGCAATAGGTTACAGATTACAAGTTACCCTATCTAAAATGTAATAAGTAGTGTAACTAGTTCAGGTATTTCATTAATGTAACTGATTACGTTTGATTACTTGACTACTTTTCTAAATTTCTAATGTTTTCAACTTAATCATTTTTAAACATGTAAACCAGACAGGGTTAACCTTACAGTAGTATTCAACACTGATTACTGTCAGACTTTCGAAACCCTTTCATTACTTGAATTAAGATTATAATAATTAATTTTAAAGCACAGCCACTACAAAATCAGACTTTAGCACCTCTTTTTACTTTGAGGTCGTTCTGAGGTTAAATACAGATTTAAAATCTTAACAAGAAATAGTTTAGTAGCTATGATACTGTTTTTAAAATCAAATCTTTGCGTAGTCATGATAGGAAACACTGGCATCTAACAACAGCTTGGAAAAAACAGTTAATCTGAAAAGATAAAGCATATGCATAAACCCAAGTGTTATCGAATAAGTGTGTCCTCCTCTGTGTACTAAACTCTTGAAACATTGGTGGCTCATGTTTTAGAGCAGCCACTGCAATTTATGAAAGAAATCAATCAAATCTGCATGTGTGTGAAAATATTCAGACATAACCTCCTTTGTAATCATTAACATTTTCTTCTCAGTAACTGTAACTGATTACAGTTACGTTTATTTTGTAATTAAATTACATGTAACTAGTTACTTCCCAACACTGATTACTGTGTATTTTATACTAGGGGCTGAGGTGGGCAGACCTAGCTTTTATGCAGCATTGCGTCTTCACACTGAATTTTGAGCTGGCACAGAGAAGCATTATCTCTGCTGTGCAAAGAAACCCTGTTCAGGTCATGGCGCACCCATCTAATGAGCTGATCAACTGAATTAAGCATTAGGGAGATGCGTAATGTGCAGTGTTGAATGGCCTCTTTGAACAGGATTAGTGAGTTCTTGTAAATGTACACATCTAAGCCATTCCTACTGGATTTTAATAAATGTATTTCAACAATGCAGTATTCTTTATCTCATTGCTATTTGAATAACCTAAAAAAGTTACATTTTGAAGGTCCTTAAGTTTTGAAAGGACACTTTAAATGGCATCTGACTTTTAAAAAACAAACAAAAAAAAACTACAGTACATGCACAAAGAATTTATTTGTTTATCAGTATTTAAAGCTCACAGGATTGATTTATTATTCAATAAAACCTGTCCAAAGCGATTAAATTTTTAAACATTACATTAATCTTAAATAATGCGATGCAATGACAAACATGCATCTGCCTCACAGGCCAAGCAGGTGCTGGTGATTGTTACATGTTCAATGAGGTCACTTTAATTTGGCACCAAATGTTCACACAGCTAAGATTACACATTTACCAGCTGTCCTCTTGGCTGGTATCATGACTTGATATAACTAAAGATAGGAATAACATTACGCTGAACGACACTACATTTAATAGATATAATCAAGTTACATCCTTAAAGTCACCACGTTTCTTATTCTTATGGAATATTACTGCGTTAATTGAGATTTATCTGTGCATTTTCTTAAACGCACCAGGGCGGCTCAATCCAAAAACCAGAAATACGTCACTCGCATTAAACAACAATCCAAAAATCTGGTCAATCCAAGATGGATGAAACAAAGTTACACCCTACAATAATTTCCCAGTTAAAAAAAAAAACAAAAAAAAAACAACCCTTTCACTTGGGTATCAGAGAGTAGGAAAGATACTGGCAAATTGTTTGATGCTGATATTAAGTAAAACTAAATCTTGAATGGTTCACCCAGAAACAAATTAATCTTAAACTTCTCCATTCAACAATCATTTATCCCATGGCTTTTTAAAAAAAAAATTTTTTTATATATGAATACACGTACTATATTCCAACACTTCTGAAGTCACAATAGCCTCAATTTAACAGATTTAAAATTCCCTGGAGGGCAAGTCTATTAACTCGAACTGCTCTGACTGGATTCACTGAGGGAGTGGAACTCTGCCTAGAGGATTAGTGAAGAAATTCAGACAGATTTATGAGGCGGATCAGTAAGTTCTGCGAAAAGAGCAAGTTCAAAATCAAAGAGCTTACTAAATGTGACTTACATTAACCTGAGGCAACATAAAACACAAATAAGCTTCAAGAAGTTTCATGTCATTGTTCCCCTTTATTTTCAGACTTTGATACACAAATGATAGGCCTACAGGACTTCATTTGCAAATGAAAACAAAACAGCAAAGGCAACTTGTCAAAGACAAAGATGGACGACTGCAGGATATAGGAGAGGGGTTGTAGATCTCGGACAGGAATGTTGCGGTTAGTGGCAGGATTTGTGAAAGGGAGCACTGAGGGGTACTAGACTAGGGTTTGGGTGGAGGTTAGCGGTTGAGGTGTTTAAAGCTGGCCACAGTCAGCGACGACGATCTTGGCACTGGTCTTTCCACCGCTGGAACCGTATTGCTCCACTCCCCTGATGATGTCCAAGCCCTCCACAACCTGTCCGAAGACAACATGCTTGCCGTCCAGCCTGGGGGAGAAAGAGAAGGGGTCAGAGTGAGGCGCTCCACAGCATGGATCCAGAAGACAAGCTCATTCACAGTTCTTCTGCTCACCATGAAGTAGCTTCTGTGCAGATGAAGAACTGGGAACCGTTGGTGTTGGGGCCAGCATTGGCCATGGACAGGCAGCCAGGGCCGGTGTGTTTCAGGGTGAAGTTCTCATCCTCAAACTTGTGGCCATAAATGGACTTTCCACCAGTTCCGTTGTGGTTCGTGAAGTCGCCTCCCTGTACCCAAAGGTCTCAAGATTAGAACCAAACGGCAAAACTGATAGAACCAAGATATCAGACGACTTCAGGACAGGACTACTAAAATGAAGTTACCAGACATTCAGAATTTTCTAGATGAAAAAGAAAAACAAACAAAACCCACCAAGAACACCACACACCCCTCACCGCTGAAATTTAAATATTAATTGTTAAATCTGACTACGAATCATTGAATTTATGACATTGTGAATACCACAAAAATTTATGCAAGTTCAGAACAGTGATTCTAATGACTAGTATAAAGGCAAAAGTGGCGTCATTGAGTTTAAATTGTTTGAATTAGCGCAAAGTGAAAGAGAAAGGGTGATCTATATTATATTAAGCATACAATTAAGACACCATACTGGGGGGGGGGGCAAAAAAAAAAAAAAAAAAAAAAAAAGCACAATACACAGTCTTCCGTTCTAGGGTGCAGTCAGTACGTGCAAATACTCCACCCAAATCACTGTTAATGTAACTTCACGGAAAACTATGTGAGTGGCACAGCAGGATTATGAACAGCCTCCAGAGTCAGAGTTGCCAACAGATGCAAAATGGCATCTCCATGTGTGTACATTCATAGAAAATGCTCAAATTTGAAGGATTTGGCACTTCTTGCCCTGTTTGCAAACGTCTTAGTGCAAATGTTGAAGGCTTGTGGTTGGAGGACATCATTTATCTATCATAACCCAGCAAACTGTCTATTGAGTTGTTACCCAGCCATCGTTGATTTCCACCTGAGTGTCTAAATCTTCCATACCTGGCACATGAATTTGGGGATGACACGATGGAAGGTGGATCCTTTGTAGCCAAAGCCAGGCTGACCGGTGCATAACTGCCTGAAGTTCTCTGTAAGACAACAGACAGGTGATGAACACTTCAAATCACACACACAGAGGAAAAAAATAAACAAAACTAGTATAATTACCTGCAGTTCTGGGAACAACATCAGCTCTCAGCTGTTAAAAGAAAAAGGAAAGTGTCACATTAAAATTCCCTTTTAAAACGACCGCAGCTGCAATAAGGTGTTCAAGTGCGTGACTACGTCATTCCGTCAATGCAACAAACTAGAAACACGCTCGAGGAGGCGAGCGCCCTATCTTCATGTGACCGCACTGCAGCTGCCCGTTAAAACGCGACAATGCGGAAGACAAAAACAGTGGAAATTGAAGGTATAAGTGTAAGCAGCACATCATATATCGCCTATTATTCACACTTCGTACTCTCACTACATATTTGGCCGAGCGCAGTGGCACGTAACTCTGAGAGCGCAGAAGAAATCCTGAGCACGCTAGTCTGACATTTCCGAGTTCTACTAACGTTACACCATGAACTAAAATGGCCGCTCAGAAATTACTTACTTTTACTAGTGCTATGCGAAACACTGCGTTCCTTATTAAAAACCCTCCTCATCTAACTGAACCTTAATCCTCATTCAAGTGAGAGAAACCGCCACCAGTAATGAAAAGACGAGTGAAATTAAATCTCCGCAGGACCGCAAGGAAGCTCCCCTCCCCCCCCAGCCGAACTTTCCAGAATATCTTTCCACTCAGATTGCAGGATGCGCTTCCCTTGGACTGGGAATTTGCGACTTTCAATAACCACACATGAAAATGCCGAACCGGTTTTGTCGCAATTGCTTGCGCCTCAGTGGAGCGTGAAGCTGAAGTTTGGCCTGAGCAAAATAAAGTCGCCTTCAGGGAATCCGGGTTAAACAAAGCAGCAGCGGCCCCTCCCCATTCATTCAGTGCCCACTCCTGCATGACATGTTTCCGCATAGTTCTTCCCAAACCAAGCGTCGGAACCTCCAAGTCTTTGTTCTGATACTCTTCTCATAAGAAATAAATTCTGTCAGTAGAGTTTGCTGGCAAGACTCAAGAATAAAATTAAAACGATAAAAATACACAAGCGTGAAGCACCAGTTAACGCGGCCTAGTGCGGCGCGAGCTGCTTATTACAGCTTCACCACTTGCAGAACATCTTTTGCGGAGACTGAAATAACAATAACAGCAGATTTATGCAAATAAACACTCTTCACAACGCCGCAAAATTGCACACGGGCTTAAATAACGTAATTTTATTTGGCCGGGAGAGAAACACCGTTCGGTCCTACTTTGGTTTGCCAGGTAATTACACAACCAGGTTAAGCATAACGGAATAACAAGATCTGTCTAGAAGGAGTGCAAAACAAATGGGATACAAATAGCGTAGTAGCCTAGCGCATGCAGCTATCGATGAGCTGAGCTCAAGAAAGGCGTTTGCACGACTTGCAGAAAAAAGTCAGTGTTATTACAAAGGCGCGCACTAACTCGCACCCCAGGGAGCGGAAAATTACAGTCTTTTCTTTCAATAAGAAAAAGGTTACAATTATTTTTTGCGTGAATTTTTACCTCCATTATCACTCTTCCAAGTGGTTTGCCGTTGGCGGTGATGTCGAAGAAAACTCTGGGCCTTGCCATGGCTTTAGTTTCTCTTAGGTTTAGATGATGCTGGGCTGAAACGCGTGAACCGTGTGTGCCTGGCTCCTTTGGAATGGAGAAAAGACCGGATGAAGGCCGCTAAAGTATATAATTACCGGAGAGGGACGGCACGAAGCCGCATCTGTCCAATAAGAGCGTTTCGATGCTTTGATTGACACAAAAGCGAACCAATGAAATATCTCCATTTAGAATGTGCCCGCAACACGCGCTTTTAGGAAACGCGGCATGAAGGTGGTTGGATCAGTGATACTTTAAAAGGAATATACTAAGGACATATCGCCTTTAAGAGCATCTATTTGAGATTAGGTGTGATTTTAACCGAGTACACGTTAGTAATTGATTTTAATATTGAAATGCAAAAATATCTCATTACTTGGTCTGCGTTTCATGCATTATGCATTCAGTGAAACCAAGGATCTAGTGCAGTGCTCAAGCTTTTTTTATTTTTTATTTCAAGGCCCACACTGTACCACACAATATTAAAAGCCCCTCTTATAAGGTATATAGTTCTCATGAAATGTTCTTCTGTAATTATGACTAACCTGCTTGTTTTGCAGTTGCGGAGCTGAGAATGTTAATTAACCATACATTTTTGTGATTGCAGAATTTTCAATCGGTGTTCTTCAATAAAATAGAATGTAAAAATAATTAAATGTTGCAATGCAATAAAGGTTTTCATGTTGATTACACCTGATCATGTGCATTTAATCAAGCTAGATTTAACTTAATTTAAATCCAAAGTTCTATCATGAAACTCTAGATGGCACAGGCTGAGAGGTTCTAACTGAATCTGACATAATGACATCTTTATCACATGGCACAGCTGATTGGTTCTTTTCATATCAGAAGCCACTGAGCTTGCTGCTTAACATTCATATACGTGGCTAGTGCTTGCTGTAGCAGTTGCAGCGCGCGTCAGAAACCCTCCACTTCCCTAGCTCCACCTGTATAGATCTGCTATGAGGTGATTCATATGTTATATGTTGTGCAGCATTTCTTACATGCTCACAGCATGTTTGTGGATGCACTGGCAGTAGAAAGTCTCATAAGTCTCTCTAGCCAGTACTTGCTCTGCTACAGCAGCAGCGTAACAGATTTATTCCACCAAGACCACATATTAACATTGTCAATGCTAAACTCATCGAGAGTTGTCATGACAGAAATCACTTTAAGATGTAGACTCCATTTTTCACAATCAGACACAATCCAGTTTCTTAAACTAATAATAAATGAACAATTTCAAGCATATGAGAAGATAATGAGTTTATTGTATGAAGCTAAACCGTTACGAGGACAGAATCTTAATCCTCAAAATGACAAAATAAATAAAATCATTTGCTCTCTCTCTTTGAAAAAGCCAAAAGGATGTCATCAGTTTCTATTTAAAAGAGCGACCACAAACAGGTGCAATTCTGTCTTACTTGCCATATTAAATGTTCCTGCTGCTGGGTTGGGCTGTGTGGCACACGTTATCAGATGGCAGTTCTCAAGGGGTTTTTATCTGCACCAGGCTGCATCAATGATTAGCCGAGTGTGCAGAGTATACAATGCCATCTTTAGACAATGATTTGGAACCAGAACAGAGGCACATACATGTAAAAGTGCCACAAAAATTTCCACAGTCCTGATTTTGACACCAAGCCTTTCCTCCTCTGAATACAAAGTCATTTTTACATAAATACAATCATACAACTGCAACATCCACTTCAGAGAACCAACTGTTTTTTCTTCTTACCAGAAAACAGTGCAAAGGTACGGATAAAGTGTCATTTTTAACCACTTACTTTACAATCCAGCCCACTAATGAGACACTGCAAATGTATGTGCCAAAATTCTCCCTCATTCTGAACTTAGCCCACAATTACCAATAAAGAAAACACAAACATACAAATTAAAGCCATATAGCCTTGAGAATCGGGATACCAACAATCCTACTTTTGAAAGTTTAAGGAAAAGTCTCTTAATAGTGATTTTGGAGGCAACAGATGCGATTACTGTATCTGTAACTGGATTGGAGCTATGCTTTGGTTGAAAATACATGAGGTCTATTTAAATCAACATTTGTGCTGTTATAATTAAGCAAGAGAATTTGCATCTCCTGCAGTTTATCATCATTTGGTGATGTTGAACTGGGCAACAGTGGTGACGAAGGCTCAAAATGAACAATATTAACTAAAAATTGTGAATTCATGCAGGAGAGAGTGTGAGTCTAGGACAGAGAGTGAGTTTTGCAAACCTGAACACACTGGATAAACTGTATCGCTATTCTTTATGGGATAAAACGGTTTGGCGTAGTGTATTTGGTTGCCGGGTGAATGGGGTGTTTGTGAGTTTTCGTTTTCTTTGTGGACTGAAGGACTGGTTTAGACGTGGTCTTTGAAGGCGTCCAGGTTGAAGGCAGTGTCAAGGAAACGCTTCAGCTCCAGAAGATGGGTGTTCTTGTTTCCAGTGGCTGGGGCGGCAGCAGGCTCACGGCCGGCATACCTGCACACAGAGAGACAGAGTGATTATTAGTGAAAATACAGAGCACCTGGAGTGTCACGGCTCTATAGGAGAAGATGAGAGTTTACCAGACAGGCTTGGCACGGTCGATGGTGGTGCGCATGCGGGGCTTGATGTAGTCGTAGTATCCCTGGTTCTTATGCTCCTCTTGACACCAGACCAGGTCAGCATTGGGATATTTCTCAGTCTCAGCCTTCACCAGGTCAAATGGAAAAGGAGAGAGCTGGGGAGAAGCAAGAAGGACAATCAGATCATCATACAAGAATGAAAGAAAGCAAGCATTGCTGATGTTCTAGAGCTGAGTAGTAACTGATTACATGTAATCTGGATTACGTAATCAGATTCCAAAAATTAAGTACTTGTAATTAGATTAAATTACATTTTAGTAGACAAATCTTTTTATTGAATTTTCCAAAATTTACACACCAATCACATCAAACTAAAAATATTTACACAACATTACAAACATAGTACTTTAAAAAAAAAAAAGGGGGGGGGGGCTAAGGGGGGAGCTTGCAATTAGTGTTTGGAATGAATCTGTCTTCAAAATACAAAAGGAAAGGTCTCCAAACTTTAAAAAATCTGTTAATGGAGCCTTGTGTGGAGTATTTGAGTTTCTCTAACTTTAAGTATGCCATGACACTTTCTACCCACTTGACATGTGTTGATGGTTTAAAAATTACATTTTAAAGTACTACTGTTACTTTATAGATTACATATTATTCACACCACAGCAATAAATTATTCAGAATTTATTGATTCTCCCTAAATACTCTTTTTCATCTTTTAATTATTTCTTTCTAAAATAGCCTATAACCTTATATACATTCAGAGAGTCTTCCAGTTTTGTGGACATTCGCACAAAGACCAGTCAGTAGTCAGGTGGCTATAATTACACAGAAAATTGTTAAAATTGTTGACAAAAAAATTGTTTTTTGTCAATCCATTGGTCAAAGGCCACACAGCATTTGACCACTGGATTGACAAAAAACATTTCAATTTCAAGAATAGTTCTCTCAACATTTCAACACTGCATCAACTATTGGTGAACACATTAATTTTTATTTGACTTATCGCGCAGTAGGTTATTCAACCATTATTACTATGTCTTTGGAAGGCCTTTGTCTTTCAAACAGATTGAAATGCACAAATTCACATTATTTCTTATTTACATGTAATGCAGGGATTCCCAAACTTCTTATTTGTCAACCGAATCTCTTTCACCTAATATATTTAGGCCTACTTGAATTCCCCCCTCAGATTTTAAGGTAATAAATTAATAAGTAACACATTTGCATTTTCACAGTTCTGTGACATTGGTTAATGGTCACATGACATGCAGCAAAACAAATTAAATATTTAATTTGTTTAATTAAAGTGTTTTATTTTGATTGTTGTTATTTTAAATTGATTTATTTTCATTTGACATTTTTATGATTTAATTATTAGCTTTTCATTAAACCCCCTGTAGTTCCTATACGAACCCGTTTAGGAAACCTTTATGTAATGTAATGTTTAGTGCACTTTATATTGTTTATAAAAACAAATGCAATAGATTTTCTTTCTCTTTTTCATATCAATATGGAAAGATAATCTTATTTTAAATCAATTTGATAAATCAAGTTAGGTCAAAAGTAATCTAAAAGTATCCAAAAAGTAGTCTGATTATATTACCTAAAATGTGTAATGTAAATGGATTACGTTACGAACTACAATTTTTTTATCATGTAATTTGGAATCCGTAACGGATTACTGTTTTCAAGTAATCTACCCAGCTCTGTGTTCTACTGAAGACCGTGGTACCTGCTCAATGCGAGTGATCGCCACAGAGTCCTCCATGTTGCGTGTTTTGCGTTCACGCGTGAGCTCGTAATAGATTTTTCCTGTACAGAAGACGATACGCTTCACCTCTGAGGGGTTTTGAGTTACCGGTCCATCATCTGGGATCACACGCTGGAAATGAGTGCCTGAAGAGACACAGAGATAGTGTTGTTCATTTACATGTTGTTTCATGCACGTTTTGTTGCTGCTATGTCTAACTCCTTGTGTACTGCATGTTGAATTAGTGTTAACTGCTATTTATTTGAAAAAATATAATTCCCAGTGCATACAAACTTATCGGTGTACTTATGCAGTGTACTGTTGGTTACATTATTTACTTCCCTTTTATTTGTGTTTTTAACTTCTTGCGAAAAATACTATAATAGAATTACAAAATCAAAAAGTATAAAGGTAATTTTACAGGTCATTTTTGAAATTAAATTCTAATATATTCAAAAAATTATTTTTTCAAATTATTTACGTCTAATTGAGTAAATATTATGTAAAATAAATAGAATTATGCACTGTGTAATTTACTATCATTTAATAGTATATCATGTATACTATCTTTCTGTTGGCCATTAACAACCCTGCTCTCTAAGATATCGGCATCAGACCAAAAAAAAAATAAAATAAAAAAACTATAGTGGCCACTACTAAAAACTTTCCTTCAGATTTGCTGTTTTTCTATTCAATCAACCCATCTATCAGATTTCCAATTTAGCTCATACAATCACACTTTCATCATAGTTGATATCCAAAGCTCTTGCATTTCTTATTTCCACTTTGTTTCACATTTTTCACACTGTGTTAAAGTGGTGCAGTTGTTTAATCAAATCCCTTTAAAACACAGCAAAAAAAACGTTTCTGACCTGGTAGCATCTGGTCAAAGTTGGACTTGGCCTCCGGGTGACGCAGCAGAGATTTGGGTGTAAAGACAATAAGCTAAAAACAAGAAAATAAATAAACTGCTTAATTCGAATTGTTCATTTAAGTACCAGTAATGAATTTAATGAATCACTGAACGTCCAGATGCTCTCAGACAGCCGAACTCACAGGCTTCCTGAAGGGAAGAAGGATCTGCCTCCTCATTACATGGAAATAGTTGGCGGGATTTGAACAGTTTACGACAATCCAGTTGCAGTCATACAGCTGACGCACCTCAAAGTCATCAGTGATTTTCTGCAGCCAAAATAAAAGGTACATTGATTTATTCAGACTATGGAATCTTTGTTTATACAAACACTGTATTAATGCTTGGAGACGTTAGACAGTCTTACAGGGTTAAAGTCAGGGTCATCATTGCACATCTGCAGGAAGCGCTCTGGACGGGCAGACGAGTGCTCCGGACCCTGTGAGGAAAAACAAAATAAAATCAAATCAACTCATTTACAGCCAGCTCACATAGATGAGTGTGGAGAGTAAAAAGTGGTATGAATTGTGGGTAATAATAGCCTAACCATGCCCTCCATGCCATGTGGCAGCAGTAAGACAATGCCGTTCTGGCGGACCCATTTAGCTTGGCCAGGGCAGATGAACTGATCTATTATACACTGAGCCGTGTTATGGAAGTCTCCAAACTGGGCCTCCCACAGAACCAAAGCATTGGGACTGGCCATAGCAAAGCCCAACTCAAAACCTAAAGAAAACCACACAGAATGAAAGAAAACATGAGTTTCCATGAGCGTCCTCAACCTTTCAGAGATCATTTTAAAATGTACTGTGAGCGTCTGAATACCTAGTACTCCATACTCAGACAGAGAGCTGTTGCAGACGGTGTACGGGGCCTGGTTAGGGGATATGTGGTTCATGGGAATGCAGATCCTCTTGTCGACGTTCTGATCGTGGAGAACATGGTGACGGTGACTGCAAATGGAACAAACAACAGGTCAGTGACCTCTTAAACTGGGCTGAGATCCAAAGTAATGCTGCATTTGAAATAGTGGCTCAAATGAAAATGGTCATATGTGACCCTGGACCACAAAACCAGTCTTAAGTAGCACTGAATACATGCTTAAATACATTGTATGGGTCAAAATTATTGAATTTTTTTTAAGCCAAAAATCATTAGGATATTAAGTAAAGATCAGGTTCCATGAAGATATTTTGTAAATTTCCTATCGTAAATATATCAAAACTTAATTTTTGATTAGTAATATGCATTGCTAAGAACTTCATTTGGACAACTTTAAAGGTGATTTTCTCAGTATTTTGATTTTTTTGCACCCTCAGATTCCAGACTTTCAAATAGCTGTATCTCAGCCAAATATTGTCCTATCCTAACAAACCCTACATCAATGGAAAGTTTATTTATTCAGCTTTCAGATGATGTATAAATCTCAATTTCAAAAAACTGACCCTTATGACTGGTTTTGTGGTCCTTGGTCACATATGTACAGATGTCAATTATATGATTATTCTGAAATGTTCTTGAATGTTGTTTATACCTGAAGGTTCCTCTTTCCACATCTTGGCCACTGAGACGCACATGGATGCCCTCCTTGAGCAGAGAGCCAAACGCCATGTACTCTCCCAGAGCCCAGTCCACTGTCCTGTTCTTGATCATCTCACCACGGCCCTTCAGAATACGACTGAGACCTGTATGTGAAGGGAAGAAGAGAATTACAGTAACAGAATGCATGAAATGTGTGCATACTATTTTGGAGGTCTAGTACACCTCCATGAATTGTGAAGTCCTCCACAGGTACTGATGATGCAACTTGTCCGATGTGGGACAGCTCCTCCTCTGGCAGACCGGTGGACGGGCAGCTCATACTCTTTGGCTGACCATCCAGAGTGAAAAAACCTGCACACCAAACATAGTGACTATGCTGTAAGATCTAGAAAAACATGAGACAGCAGCAAAATGCTGTACATTTTTAAATTAGTCTTGCTTAGTCAGATGTTTGACTTCACAACATTAAGTCTGGCACATATTGCAACTCATTCTGAACCACCCACTTCCAGATGGTCACAGGAAGATGCAACTGGAGCAAAACATTTAAAGGAATAGTTCACCCAAAAATGAAAATTCTGTCATTAATTACTCACTCTCATGTCGTTCCAAACTCACAAGACCTTCATTCATCTTCTGAACACAAATTAAGATATTTTTGATGAAATCCGAGAGCTTTCTGACCCTGCATAGACAGCAATGCAACTGAAATGTTCCCAGACCCAGAACAGTCAATGTGATATCAGTGGTTCAACTGCAATTTTATGAAGCTACGAGAATACTTTTTGTGCGCAAAGAAAACAAAAATAAAGACTTTATTCAATTCTTCTCCTTCAAATCATGTATTCTGCCATTACAAAGAGTACAACGACGCATGCGCATGCTTTCCTCATCATGTAACAAGGCTCAGCACATGCGTGTTCTACATCAGCCGCACCACAAGCATGTGTTATTAACATGCAGAGGTACTCTTGATAATGGCGGAAGACACGATTTGGAGGAGAAGAATTGTTGGATAAAGTCATTATTTTTGTTTTCTTTGCACACAAAAAGTATTCTCGTAGCTTCATAAAATTACAGTTGAACCGTAATGTTACATGGACTATTTTAACAATGTCCTTACTATGTTTCTGGGCCTGGGAACATTTCAGTTGCATTGCTGTCTATGCAGGGTCAGAAAGCTCTCGGATTTCATCAAAAATATCTTAATTTGTGTTCAGAAGATGAATGAAGGTCTTGTGGGTTTGGAACGACATGAGAGTTAGTAATTAATGACAGAATTTTCATTTTTGAGTGAACTATCCCTTTAAAGAAAGACATTATTTGCAACAAAGTTTAGAGAGAAGCAATTTCCCAGTTTAATAAATCACTGTGTTTAAATAAAATCCCCCCAGTAAGCTCAAGGTCATATACCTTCCAGTGCAATGCGCACATCTTAAAATCCAATCAACAACTGATGAAGTCTCTGTCCTATTTTTTTTTTTTTACTTTTTCAATAATCCATTTAATTCAGATAGGCATCACAATATGGAGGAAAAAAATCTGTTACTGTTACTAGGTAAGCAACATCACACAACCAAGATGTTTTCCCAATTATCAGCACGACTGCAATGTGACATTGATTTTATACAATGGTAGTTCAAAAAACAAAAAAATTAATATTAAGTGACATTTTAGAAACAATATTGACTGTTTTTTCTAAATTTCACTGACAGAAATAGCTCAATGAAACCCACAGCAGAACTGTTGTGTGTCTCCAAGCAACACAACAGCATTTTGTTACTGAATGAACACACATTTTTGAATGAATCGAGTGAGTCAATGATTCAGTAACCCACTCATAAAGACAGTCACTTACCTGATCTCTGAACGAATCGGCCATTTGAACGAACCTGTTGAATGAATGACTAAATGACTCATTTGACGCCACCTACTTGTGGTTTGGTTTCATATTTAAAAGTATCATTGTATTTTTCCCAACATTTCTTATTCGTATGTTCAAAAATTTATTTAAAACATTAATCTTATAATATTAATTATGCTTTTGCAATTTTGCAGTGTAAATGCATTTATCTCAGCTTCATTAAACAGGCTGTGTAAATACATCTAATGCCACCTCAGATGCAGTTCCTGTGTTTCCTGCAGTGGAAAGATGTAGTTTGTTGATACTGATTTCATTGGAATGGTAACAACTCTACAGTGACTATTTCTGAATGAACTGATACAATGTAAGGATTTGACATGAAAGATGACACAAACATTTAAAAAGTTTATGAAAAAAATTGCTCATTTGTAAACTTTGTGGAAAATGACATCTGTATTGTTATATACAGCAACTCACTTTCAGTGAATTTTTTTTTTTTTTTTTTTACCTCTTTCCAGACAGAGCGCTTTATTTTGAGAGTTTTTAAGTGAGAGAACACCCTGTAACTTTGTGCAGTTTGGAGGAAATTGTAATGTTTATTAATCTATTTTATTATGAAAATAAAATTTTGCATTGAAAAAAAGTATATACTGTCAATTATAGTTCTTAGAAAGAAAATTGGAATTGGCAAAAATCGGTATCGGCAGGTTGCACAAAACAAAAAATTCAGAAGTGAACAAGAAAATTTCAATCCGTTCATCTCTAGTTACTAATTCCATTTCATTGCAACATTAAGGCCATTTATGAAATATTTAATGTACAATCCTGTGAGCATACCTTCCGAGTCTGTCAATATTTCTTCAACAAATTTGGTCATAATTCAAGCATGTAATTCAATAATATCCATGTTCACACACACCTGGCCAGGGGGAGTCCAGCCAGTGCTTGATGTGGAGGATCTTCTCATCCTTTGAGCGAGCATGAGCTTCCTCACAGATTTTGTCATACTTGGAAATCTCTTCCTGTGGACAGAGACAAGAAACCAATGAAAACACTTTAGAAAGACTAGCTGAAGATACGAGGCAGCTGATTAGCTCTGGGCAGGTCTGTCTGACCTCATACTCCTGCCGTGAGACGGCACCTTCGGCGATGAGCTTCTCAGCATATTTCAGCAGAACTCCTTTCTGCTTCTTGATTTGTTTGTACATCAGTGGCTGGGTGAACATAGGCTCATCCATCTCATTGTGGCCATTACGGCGGTAACAAACCTAAGGAAAGAAGTCATATGCCTGATTGATGTCATGAACTATAACTTTAAGTCAGAATAATGTGTTTATAAAAGACTCACCAGGTCCACCACCACATCTTTGTGGAAGGTGGCTCTCCACTCTGCAGCCACATTGCACACGTACATTACAGCTTCAGGATCATCTGCGTTGACGTGAAATATGGGGGCATTGACCACACGGGCAACATCAGTAGGATACGGAGAGGAGCGTGCCATACGAGGATCTGTAGTGAAACCGATCTGAGAAAGAGATGCAGAGGGGTATTAAGAGGACATCTGATGGAGTGTGTTACATGGTTTTGTTTGTGCTTATGTACCTGGTTGTTGGCCACCACATGCACAGTGCCATGTGTGGTGTAGGAAGGCAGATCGCTCAGATGGAAGGTTTCGTAGACAATACCCTGACCTGCAAATGCAGCGTCACCATGGAGCAGAATGGACATCACCTGAAACAAAAACACACACACACAAGAACATTTAAAAGCTGCTGGTTCTACAAGGGGTATATAATTAAAAACAGCATCTGAGTTCATCATAACAGAGCCATTAAGTTACTAGGGATGCACCAATATTAAATTCTCACAAAAAACATAAATAAGCCAATGTCACTGGTCATGTTATGACCAATAAATCATTATTATATTATAAAACCAATAAATCAAATTTAAGTCCATATATTAAAAAAAACCCACTAAAACCTTTTTTATTTTAAATGCTACAAGTAAATTTAGGCAGCTTCATAATGTACAGTATGAAAAAATGCTAATCATTTGCAGACTGACTAAAGATTACACTTAACAGCGTTACAAGTATGTTTTAGTGTTTTTAAAAAATAATTTTAAGTGAGTGTTGGATGAAAAAGATTATTTGTAAAGCTTATTTAGACAACCTACTTCATTAACTGTAGAACATTATATGAATGAAAACAATTTCTATACAAGGACCAAAGTATTAAAGCAACATTGTGAAGAAAATAATACCATTTAAAAGTTTGGGGTCAATGAGGTTTTTTTTTTCTTGAAATCAATAGTTTTATTCAGCAGTGATGCATTAAATTGATCGAAAATGACAGTAAAGACAGTCATAATGTTACAAAAGATTTATATTTGAAAATAAATGCTGTTTTTTTTTTTTTTTTTTACTTTAGAATTGCGGGTAACACTTTACAATAAGGTGTCATTTCTTAACAGTTAATGTATTAAAGGGGTGGTTGACTGCTTTTTTTCTAGGCTTGACTGTGTTTACAGGGTGCAGTCAAACATATGTTCATGCTTAGTTTTTTGAAAAACGCATTATTTTTTTTTTTTTTTTTTTCTTCATCAAATAAATGCAGCTCTGGTGAGCAAAAGAGACTTTCAAAAACATTAAAAAAAAAATCTTAACCCCAAACTTTTGAATGGTAATGTTAATAACAACATCAGCACAGCCCTAGACTGATGCTCTTTATGTCTCACCCGATTGCCCTCTGTGTCTCCGCAGTAGAACTGCTCTGCTTTAGTCTTGCCCTGCACCACCGGGTTCACCGCTTCCAGATGAGAAGGGTTTGCCACCAATGACAAGGTAATATTCCTGTCAGTCACACGATTTATCCTCCTGTGGTACATGCCCAAGTGGTACTTGACATCTCCTGAACCCTATAGAGGTACAGACACATTTCATCCATTGTAGTGGTTCATATGTTTGCTCTGATGATTAAAATCACAAGGATCTGAAAAAGTGCAGATAGGGGGAAAAAAAAAAAAAAAAAAAATTCACTGACCTCATCAGCAGCTTCCAGTTTGGAGTCAAACTGACAGAAAATTTGCTCCAGCTCCTTTCTGATCACATTTGCAAGCACGTTCAGACGCCCCCTACAGAGACAGACAGAAAGAGTGAGAGAGCTTGTAACTGATACCATGAGTCACTGTAATATCTGGTTTCCACTTATTTGAATCAATTCTTCTACCTGTGAGGCATTCCCATGATGACCTGGTCCACTCCCTTCTCGCTGGATTTATCAATGATGGTTTTGAGAGCTGGGATCAGACTCTCACAGCCCTCTAGCCCAAAGCGCTTTTCAGATGACCATTTCCTCTGCAGGAACTCCTCAAACCTGCAGAAATCAGCACACATGTTAAAGAGCAGCAGGAAACACCTAAAACAGGCTTCAAGAACAAAATATCCATTTAAACACATCCAGTGTTGGGAAATACATTACAACAGTCACCAAGTCAAACGTCCGGTGTGAAATCGACATTAATTTAAACAAACGGCTAGTAACGTGTCTGTTCAGACAGAAATAGGGTGGCCATATGCGCCGTTCATACGGGACATGTCCTGGCCAGGATTTTAATATTGCCTAAAACATCCAAAGCAGTTTGACCAATAACATGCAGGTATTGTACATAATCGACCGATCGTGGCGCTGCGCGTGAGAAGCTGAGATCTACAGGGAACGATCAAAGCGATGCAAATATGCGCACGTTTGTTTGTTCGTGTGACTTGAAGCGTCGCTGCGCACCGATCAAAAAAGACACCAAAGTAGGCGCAAGAGCGATTCGAAAGCATAAACAGCCGTCTGCTCTGCTCTCTATAGCTCTCATGAATGTCACACAACGGTCGACCTGCACAGTGCAAACAGCTAAACCTGGATATTTTAGGCAATATAGAAATCCTATCAAGAATGTGTCCCGTAAAAATGGCCCGTATGGTCACCCTAGACTGAAACATTCCGATTTAAAAAAAAAAAAGTTTTAGTGCATGTATTCATGTAGTGTTGTCACGGTATCAAAATTTCAGTATTTGGTACCGATACCAGTGAAAATCCACGGTTCTCGGTACCAAAGCAAAACACAAAAACAGGCTAATTTAAACAACACACTATTTTTATTAATAAAGTCAAACAAAAATAAAATGTACAAAAAATCAATGCCATTCTTTATACTTATTTAAAATTGTGTTTCAAGTTTTTCCGCAAGTAATAAAAATATGAAAAACAGTAAACAAGTTTCACCCAAATTGAATTTGTCTTTTAATGAATGAAATTTAAACATTTTTTTTTTTGGTAAATAAAGGGGATTTACTATTAAAATTAAAACATGGAAGAAATATTGTGTGATTATTTCTTAAAAAATAAAGTTTTATTCATTTTTTCAACAGTAGTAGTAGTAGTAGTAGTATCACATACATTCTACTAAATAAGTAGTATATTTCTGACACAATGTCTTTGTTAAATCGAACTTTTATTTTGATGGGTTGCCGTGAATACCTTTAAATTGAAGCTGGTTTTACTCAAATGAAATTGTAAAATGCTCGTAAAGTGACTCTCAGAGCAGTTCTGGAGATGTTCACGTGTTTACGTCCTCATTGAGACGGCAGATGCTGAAATCATCACGAGCGTCAGGCGCGCTTTAGTGTATGTAGTAAACAAAACCGAGTGTCTCTGCCATTCATTCATTCACACAGAGACTCGCAGAACATACGGGATTCATATTTGAATCGACTTTTGCGGCTTAATATTTACATATACTAGTCCATATCGCAATTTGATTTAAGTGTAATGACCTACTTTTGATTAATTCATCCAAACTTTGACAAATTCCGTGACATTCTGTGCTAAACTGTAAATTCTGTTTTTATAACTGGACTCCGAGATTCCGTCTCGTTTTCTGCATCGCGGAAATCATAGGGCTGTACGCGTCAAGAACCGGGTTGACGGGGTACTCGGTACCACCGGTACTTAAAAAAACCTGGTACCGTGACGTTCTCATTTTTTGAGACTTGGTACCGAAAAATGAAAATACCGGTTTCATTTTCAGTACCGACTTGGTACCGAAGTACTGGGTCTTTTGACAACACTATATTCATGTGTACCCTTGCATTTGCATATATACCTGGTGGAGCGGACCATGCGAGCCAGCAGCGTTCTCTTCTCCTCCAGGCTGAACTGCATGACTCCAGGCCTCTCAAACTTCTGTCTGATCCACTGACACTGGTCCAGGTCATTGATGAACATGAA